>CM047503.1:22822636-22874587 GCA_026122505.1 Aldabrachelys gigantea
AATAGGGCCTCTGGAAATGATGTTTTGGGCCCCTGCTCTTAGGGGCCTTTTGGAAATGGGGTTTTTGAGGCCCCTGGGGTTAGGGGCTCCTGGGAAATGGGGTTTTGGGCCCCCCTAGGGTACGGGCCTCTGGAAATGGGGTGTTGGGGGCCCCTGGGGTTAGTGGCCCCGGGAAATGGGTTTTTTGGGCCCCTGGGGTTGGAGGCCCGTAACCCCTGGAAATGGGGTTTTCGGGTCCCTGAGTTAAGGTCCACCTAGAAATGGGATTTTGGGGACCCTGGTGTTATGGGCCCCTGGAAATGCAGTTTTGGGCCCCTAAGTTTATGGGCCCCTGGAAATGGGGTTTTGGGGCCCCAGGAGGTTAGGGACCACAGGAAATGGGGTTTTTTGGCCTCTAGGTTTAGGGACCCTGGAAATGGCGTTTTCGGGGCCCCTAGTGTTAGGGGTTTTTGAAAATGGGGTGTTTGGGGCCCGTAGGGTTAGGGGCCCCTGGAAAAGGGGTTTGGGTCACCTAGGTTTAGGAGCCCCTGGAAATGGGCTTTTGGGGCCCCTGGGGTTAGGTGCCCTGGAAATGGGGTTTTCGGGTCCCTCGGGATAGGGGCCCCTGGAAATGCGGTTTTGGGGCCCCCTGAGGTAAGGGGCCCCTGGAAATGGGGGGTTGTGGCCCCTGAGGTTATGGGTCCCTTGAATGGGGTTTTTGGGCCCCTCTGGGGTTAATGGCCTGTGGAAATGGGGTTTCGGGTCCCCTGAGCTTAGGGGCCCCTGGAAATGGGGTTTTTGGTCCTCTAGGGTTAGGGGCCCTGGAAATGGGGTTTTGGGGCCCCTGAGGTTAGGGGCCCCTGGAAATGGAGTTTTGGGGCCTCTAGGTTTAGGGGCCCCTGGAAATGGGGTTTTGGGGCCTCTAGGTTTAGGATACCCTTGATATGGGGTTTTGGTGCCACTGAGGTTACGGGCCCCTGGAAATGGGGTTTTGGGGGGCCCTGAGTTTAGGTGCCCCTGGAAATGGGTGGTTGGGGCCCCTAACCTTACGGGCCCCTGAAAATGGGGTTTTGGGGCCTCCGAGGTTAGGGGCCCCTGGAAATGGGGTTTTCAGGGCCCCTGGTTTTAGTGACCCTTGGAAATGGGGGGTTGGGCCCCCTTGGATGAGGGGCTCCTGAAATTGGATTTTCAGGCCCCTGAGATTAGGGGGACCCTGGAAATGGGGTTTGTAGGGAACCTGGTGTTAGGGGCCCCTGGAAATGGGGTTTTGGGGCCCCTAGGTTAGGGGGCCCTGGAAATGGGGGTTTTGGGGCCCCTGGGGTTGAGGCCCCTGGATAGTGAGGTTTTGGGGCCTCTAGATTTAGGCCCCATGGAAATGGGGTTTTGGGGCCCTGGTGTTAGTGGCGTTTGGAAATGGGGTTTGGGCCTACTGGTGTTCGGGGCGTTTCGAAAATGGGATTTTGGGGCCCCTCGGTTTAGGAGCCCCTGGAAATGGGGTTTTGGGGCCCCTCGGGTTCGTGACCCCTGGAAATGGGTTTTTGGGCCCCTGAGGTTAGGGGCCCCTGGAAATGGAATTTTTGGTCCCCTAGGTTTAGGGGTCCCTGGAATTCAGAGTTTGGGGCCCTTAGGGTTTACGGGCCCCTGGAAATGGGGGTTTTGAGGCGCATGAGGGTTAGAGGCCCCTGGAAATGGGGGGTTTGGGGCCCCTGAGGTCAGGGGTCCCTGAAAATGGGGGGTTTGGGTCCCCTGGGGTTAGGGGCCTTTGGAAATGGGGGTTTTGGGGACCCTAGCGTTAGGGCCTCCTGGAAATGGGGTTTTGGGGCCCCTAAGGTTAGGGGGTCACTGGAAATGGGGGTTTCTGGGCTCCTGGTGTTAGGGGCCCTTGGAAATCGGGTTTTGGGGACCCTAGGGTTGGGGCACCCTGGAAATGGGGTTTTTGGGGCCCATAGGTTTAGGGGCCCCTGGAAATTTGCTTCTCGGGTCGCTGAGTTAAGGGGGCCCATGGAAATGGGGGTTTTGCGGCCCTTAGGGTTAGGAGCCAATGGAAATGGGGGGTTGAGGCCCCTAGGGTTGGGGACCCTGGAAATGGGGAGGTGGTTGGGTCCCTTAGGGGTTAAGGGGCCACTGAAATCGGGTTTTGGGGCCTCTGGTATTAAAGGGACTTTGGAATGGGGTTTTGAGGACCCTAGGGTTAAGGGCCCCCTGGAATGGGGTTTTTGGGGCCCATGGGGTAGAGGGCCCCTGGAAAGGGGGTTTGAGGCCCCTGAGGAAAGGGGTCCCTGGAAATGGGTTTTGTGGCCCCTGGTGTTAAGATACCCCCTGGAAATTTGGTTTTGGGGACCCTCAGGGTTAGAGCCCCTCGAAACGGGTGGCTGGGGCCCCTAGGGTTAGGGGCCCCTGGGGTTAGGGCCCCTGGAAATGGGGTTTTGGGGCCCCTGAGGTTAGGGGCCCCTGGAATGAGGTTTTGGTTCCCCTAGGTTTAGGGGCCCCTGGAAATGGGGATTGGGGCCCCCTAGGGTAAGGAGCCCCAGGAAATGGGGATCTTGAGGCCCCTAGATTTCGGGGTCCTGGAAATGGGGTTTTGGCACCCTAGGGTTAGGGGCACCTGGAAATGGGGGTTTTGGGTCCCTAGGTGTAGGGGGACCTGGAAATGGGGTTTTGGGACGCCAGAGGTTAGGGGCCACTGGAAATGGGGTTTTGGGTTGCCTGGGTGTTAGGGTCCCCTGGAAATGGGGGGTTTTGGGGCCCCTAGGGTCAGGGGCCCCTGGAAATGCGGTTTTGGGGGCCACTAGGTTTATGGCCTCTGTAAATGGGATTTCGGGGCCGCTGAGTGTTAGGGGCCCCTGGAAATGGGAGGTTTGGGCCTCTTGGGCTAGTGGCCCCTAGAAATCGGTGGTTGGGGCTCCTAACCCTAAGGGCCCTGGAAATGGTGTTTCGCAGCCCCTGGTGTTAGGGGCCCCTGGAAATGGGAGGTTGGGGCCTCTTGGGGCTAGGGGCCCCTGAAAATGGAGTTCTGGGGCCCCTGAGGATAGGGGTCACTGGAAATGGGGTTTTCGGGCCCCTGCAGTTAGGGGCCTTTAGAAATGGGGTTTTGGGGCCCCCCCCCCCCCGCTGAGGTTAGAGACCCATGGAAATGGGGTTTTGTGTCCCCCTGGTTTCCGGGCCCCTGGAAATGGTGGGTTGGGGCCCCTGGTGTTAGGGGCCTTTAGAAATGGGGGTTTTGTAGGCGCCTGGTGTTAGGGGCCCCTGGAAATGTGATTTTGGGACCCCTACGGTAGGAGCCCCTCGAAATGGGGGGTTGGGGCCTCTAGATGACGGCCCCTGGTTAATGGAGTTTTGGGGCCCCTGAGGATAGGGGCCCCTGGAATGGAGAGTGGGTTTAGGGGCCCCCCTAGGGTTAAGGGCCCCTGGATATGGGGTTTGGGGCCCCTGGTGTTAGGGGCGTTTGGAAAAAGGTTTTGGGCCCCCCCAGGAAATGGGGTTTTTTAGCTCCTAGTTTAGGAGCCCCTGCAAATGGTGTTTTGGGGCACCTGGGGTTAGGCGCCACTGGAAATGGGGTTTTCGGTCCCCCTGGGGTTAGGGGACCACTGGAACTGAGGTTTTGGGTCCCCTACGTTTAGGGGCCCCTGGAAATGGGGGGTTGGGCCCCTAGGGTTAGGGGGCCCCTGGAATTGGGGTTTTGGGTCCCCTCCGTATTAGGGGCCCCTTAAAATGGGGAGTTGTATCCCCTTGGGTTAGGGGCCCCTGGAAATGGGGTTTTCCGGCCCCTGAGGCCAGGGGCCACAGGAAATGGGGTTTTCGGGCCCCTGGAGTTAGCTGCCCCTGAATATGGGGATTTGGGGCACCAGTGGTTAGGGTCACCTGGATATGGGGATTTTGGGGGCCCGTGGTGTTAGGGGCCCCTGAAATGGGGGTTTTCGGCCCCTGGGGTTAGTGGCCCCCCGAAATAGGGGTTTTCGGGCCGCTGGGGTTAGGGGACCCTGGAAATTGGGGGGTTGGTGCCCCAGAGGTTAGTGGTCCCTGGAAATGGGGTTTTGGTTCTCCTGGGGTTAATGGTCCCTGGAAATGGGGTTTTGGGGCGCCCCCCCTGAGCTGAGGAGCCCCTGAAAATGGGGGGTTGGGGCTCCCTAGGGTTAAGGCCCCCTGAAATGGGGTTTTTGGTCCCCTGGTGTTGTAGGGGCGTTTGGAAAAAAAAGGGTTTTGTGGCCCCTAGGATTAGGGGCCCCTGGAAATGGGATATATGGGGCCCCTGAGGTACAGGACTCCAGGAAATGGGAGTTGGGGCCCCTAGGTTTAGTGGCCCTTGGAAATGGGGTTTTGGGGCCCCTGAGGGGTAGTTGCCCCTGAATGGGTTTTGGGGCCTCCTAGGTTTTAGGGGCCCCTTGAAATGGGGTTTTGGTGCCCATGGTTGTTAGGGGCGTTTGGAAATGAGGTTTTTGGGCCCCTGGGGTTTAGTTGTCCCTGGAAATGGGGTTTTGGGGCCCCTAAGGTTAGGGGCCCCTTGGAAATGGGCGGTTAGGCCCCCTGGTGTTAGGTGTCCCTGGAAATGGGGTTTTTGGGACCCTGGGGTTAGAGGTCCCTGGAAATGGAGTTTTGGGGCCTGTAGGTTTAGAGGCCAGTGGAAATGGGGTTTTTGGTCCCCTGGGCTTAGTGGCCCCTGGAAATGGGGTTTTCGGGCCCCTGGGGTTACAGGCCGCTGGAAATGGGGGTTTTGGGTCCCCTACGTTAGGGACCCCTGAAAATGGTGGTTGGGGCCCCTTGGGGTTAGGGGCCCCTGGAAATGGGGTTTGGGGCCCCTGAGGTTAGGGGCCCCTGGAATTCTGGTTTTTATCATATGCTAGATTTAGGGGCCCTTGGAAATGGGCGTTGGGGCCCCTGAGTTTAGTGGCCCCTGCAAATGGTGGGTTGGGGCCTCTAACCTTAGGGGCCCCTTGAAATGGGGGTTTTGGTGCCCCTTAGGTTAAGGGCTCTGGAAATTGGGTTTCGGAGCCCCTGGTGTTAGGGGCCCCTGGAAATGGGGGGGTTGGGGCCTCTTGGGTTCTGGGCCCCTGGAAATGGGGTTTTTGGAGCTCCTGTAGTTAGGGGCACCTGAAATGGGAATTTGGGGCCCCTGGTATTAGCGGCCCCTGGAAATGGGGGTTTTGAGGGTCCCGGGTGTCAGGGGTCCCCTGGAAATGGGGTTTTGGGCCCCTAGGATTAGGGGACCCCGGAAAATGGGGGGAGTTGGGGCCCCTAGGGTTAGGGGCGACAGGAAATGGGGTTTTGGGGACCGTACTGTTAGGGGCCCTGGAAATGGTGTTTTGGGACCCCTGGTATTAGGGTCCCCCTGCAAATGGGGTTTTGGGGCCAAAGGGTTAGGGGGCCCCTGGAAATGGGGGGGATGGGCCCTTGGGGGTTAGTGGCCCCTGGAAATGGGGGTCTTCGGGCGCCTGTGGTGACGGGGCCCCTGCAAATGGGGTTTTGGTTGCCCCTAGGTTTTAGGGGCCTCTGGAAATGTGAGGTTGGAGCCCGTAACCCTATGGGCCCCTGGAAATCGTTTTTTCGGGCCCCTGGTGTTATGGGCCCCTGGTAATGTGGTTTTGGGATCCCTAAGGTTAGGATCCCCTGGAAATGGGGGTTGGTTCCCCTAGGGTTAGGGGACCCTGGTAATCGGTTTTGGGGGCCCCTACGGTTAGGGGACACTGGAAATGGGGGTTTTGGGGCCCATGGTGTTAGGGGCCCCTGGAAATGGCGTTTTTGGGTCCCCTAGGTTTAGGGGGTCCCTGGAAAAGGGAGTTTGGGGCCGCTAACCCTACGGGCCCATGGAAATGAGATATTGGGATCCCTGAGGTTAGAAGGTCCCTGGAAATGGGGGGGTTGGGGCTCTTAGGCTTGGGGGGGCCCTGGGAAATGGTGTTTTGGGGGCCTCTGGGTTTAGGGGCCCTGGAAATGGGGGGGTTAGGGCCCCCTAGGGTTTGGTGCCCCTGGAAATGCGTGCTTCTGGGGCCCCCCTGTATTATTGTCCCCTGTAAATGGGGTTTCTGGCCAAAGGGTTAGGGGCCCCTAGAAATGGGGGTTTTGGGGACTCTAATCCTACGGGCCCCTCGAAAATGGGGTTTGGGGGGGCACTTGAGTTTAGGGGCACCTGAAAATCGGGTTTCAGTGTCCCAGGAGTTAGGAGCCCCTTTAAAATGGGGGTTTTCGGACCCCCAGGTTAAGGGGCCCCTGGAAATGGGGTTTAGTTCCCCCAGGGTTAGTTGCCCCTGGAAATGTGGTTTTGGGGCCCCTGAGCTTTTTGGGGCTCTGGAAATGGTTGGGTTGGGGCCCCTGAGGTTAGGGGTCTCTGGAAACGGTGGTATTGAGGCCACCTGGTGTTAGGTGCCCCTGGAAATCGGAGTTTTTGTTCCCCTAGGGTTAGGGGCCCCTGGATATGGGTTTTGGGGCCCATGGGGTTAGGGGCTCCAGGAATTGGGGTTTTGGGGCTCTAGGTTTAGAGGTCCCTGAAATGGTCGGCTTAGGGCCCTGAGGTTAGGGGTCCCTGGAAATGGGGTTTTGGGGCCCCTGGGTTTAGTGTCCCCCTGGAAATAGGGTTTTGGGGCCCCTGCGTTTAAGGGGCCCCTGGAAATGGGGCTTGTGGGGCCCCAGAGGGGTAGGGGCCCTAGAAATGGGGATTTGGGGCCCCTGGTTTTAGGTTCCCCCTTGAAAATGGGGTTTTGAGTCCCCCTAGGCTTATGGGCCACTGGAAATGGTGTTTTGTGGCCTCTAGGTTTAGGGGGGCCCTGGAAATGGGATTTTGGGGCCCCCCGGTGTTAGGGGGTCCCTGGAAATGGGGGTTGGGCCCCTTGGGTTAGTGGCCCCTGGAAATGGGGTTTTTGGGCCCCTAAGGTTTGGGGTCTTTGGAAATGGGGGTTTTTGGAGACCCTGGTTTTTAGGGGGCTTTGGAAATGGAGTTTTGGGGCCACTAGGAGTTAAGGGCGCCTGGAGATGGGGTTTTGGGGGCCCATAGGTTTTAGGGGCTGCAGGAAATTGGGTTTTGTGGCCCCTGTGGTTAGGGGGCCCCTGGAATGGGTTTTTGGGGCCCCTGAGGTTAGGAGCCCCTGGAAATGGGGTTTTGGGGCCTCTAGGTTTAGGGGCCCCTGGAAATAGGGGTTGAGGCCCGTAGGGTTAGGAACCCCAGGAATGGGGTTTTTAGGGCCCCTTCGTTTAGTGGCCCCTGAAATGGCTTTAGCAGCCCCTGAATGTTAGGGGGCCATGGAAATGTGGGTTTTGGGGCCCCTAGTGTTAGAGGCCCCCTTGAAATGGGGTTTTGAGGCCCCTGAGGTTAGGGGCCCCTGGAAATAGGAGGTTGGGGCCCCTGAAGTTAGGGGCACCTGGAAATGGGGTTTTTGGGCCCTGGGGGTTAGTGGCCCCTTGATTTGGGGTTTTGAGCCCCTGAGGTTAGGGGCCCTGGAAATGAGTTTTTCGGGTCCACTAGGTATAGGGGTCCCTGGAAATGGGGGTTGAGGACCCTAGGTTAGGGGCCCCTGAAATGAGGTTTTGGGGCCCCTAGGTTTAGGAGCCCCTGGAAATGGGGTTTTGGGGCCCCTAGGTTTAGGGGGCCCCAGGAAATGGGTTTTTTGGGGCCTCTGGGGCTAGGGGCCCCTGGAAATGGGGAGTTGGAGCCCCTGAGGTTAGGGGGTCC
The DNA here is from genome assembly GCA_026122505.1 of Aldabrachelys gigantea. Classification (NCBI taxonomy): domain Eukaryota; kingdom Metazoa; phylum Chordata; order Testudines; family Testudinidae; genus Aldabrachelys; species Aldabrachelys gigantea. The sequence continues at coordinate 22,830,276 of CM047503.1, forward strand.
CTAGAAATGTGGCGTTTTGACGCCCCCTGGGGTTAGTAGCACCTGGAAATGGGGTTTTGGTGCCCCTAAGGTTAAGGGGCCCTGGAAATGGGGTTTTGGGGCCTCTAGATTTAGGGGGCCCCTGGAAATGGGGTGTTGGGGCCCCTAGGGGTTAGGAGACCCAGGAAATGGGGTTTACGAGGCCCCTAGGTGTAGGGGCCCCTGAAATGGGGTTTTGGGGCCCCGAATGTTAGGGGTCACTGGAATTGGGGTTTTGGGGCCCCTAGTATTAGGGGCCCCTTGAAATGAGGTTTTGGGGTCCTCTAGTTTAGGTGCCTATGGAAATGGGGGTTTGGGGCCCCTAGGATTAGGGGTCCCCAGGAAATGGCGTGTTTTGGGGCCCCTTGGGTTAGGGGCCCGCAGAAATGGGATTTTGGGGGCCTCTGGGTTTGTGGCCGCTGGAAATGGGGTTTTCGGCTCCTGGGGTTAGGGGCCCCTGGGAATGGGGTTTTGAGGCCCCTGAGTTTTAGGGGGCCCCTGGAAATAGGGGGTTGTGGCCCCTGAGCTTAGTGTTCCCTGGAAATGGTGTTTTTTTGGGCCCCTGTGGTTAGGAGCCCCTATAAATGTTGTTTTTGGGCCCTGGGGTTAGGGGCCCCTGGAAATGTGGTTTTGGGGCCCCTAGGTTTAGGGGCCCCTGGAAATGGTGGGTTGGGGCCCCGTAACCATACGGTCCCCTGGAAATGGGATGTGGGGGCCCCTGGGGTTAGTGGGCCCTGGAAATGGGGTTTTGAGACCCCTGGGGTTAATGGCCCCTGGAAATGGGGTTTTGGGGCCCCTAGGGTTAGGGGCTCCTGGAAATGGGGTTTTGGGTATTCTAGGTTTAGGGGCCCCTGGAAATATGGTTTTGCGGCCACTGGGGTTAGGGGCCCCATGGAAATGGGGGGTTTTGGGGGCCCCTAGGGTTTGGGGCACCTGAAAATGGGGGGTTGGGGGGCCCTAGGGTTAGTTGCCACTGAACTTTGGGTTTTCGAGCCCCTTGGTTTAGGGGCCCCCGGAAATGGGGGGGTTGGGGCACGTAACCCCTACGGTCCCCCTGGGAAATGGAGTTTTCGGGTCCCTGATTTTAGGGGCCCGAGGAATTGGGGTTTTGGAGACCCTGGTGTTATGGGCCCCTGGAATGTGGCTTTGGGGCCCCTAGGGTTAGTGCCGCTTGAAAATGGGGGGTTGGGGCCCGTTTCCCTTCGGTCCCCCGGAAATGGGGGGTTGGGACCCTCTGGGGTTAGTGGACCCTGAAAATGGGTTTTTGGTGCCCCTGGGGTTAGGGTCCCTTGGAAAAGGGGTTTTGGTGGCCCCTAGGGTTTAGGGCCCTGGAAATGGAGGGTTCGGGCCCCAGAGGTAAATGGTTACTCCGGAAATGGATTTTGTGGGCCCCTGTGGTTAGTGGCCCCTGGGAAATCGGGTTTTGAGGAACCTGGTGTTACGGGGCCCTTGGAAATTGCGTTTTTGGGGCCCCAGGGGTTAGGATCCCATGGATATGGGGATTTGTGGTAGTGTCTTTTATGTGCCCCTGGAAATGGGGCATTGGGCCCCCTGGGTTTAGGTTACCCTGTAAATGGGTGTTTGGGTCCCCCCTAGGGTTAGGGGCCCGTGGAAATGGTGGTTTGGGGCCCCTGGTGTTATGGGCCCCTGGATATGTGGGTTGGAGGCCTAAGGGGTTAAGGGCCTTTGGAAAATTGGGGATTTGGGGGCCCCCTGGTCTTTGGGGCCCCTGGCAAATGGGGTTTTGGGGCCCCTGGGGTTAGGCGCGACTATAAATGGGGTTTTGGGGCCCCAAGGGTTAGGAGCCCTTGGAAATGGAGCTTTGGGGCCCCTGGAAATAGTATTCCTCAGGCCTTCTGGTGTTAGGTACCCCTGTACTACTGGGGTTTTGGGGTCCCAGGGTTTAGAGGCACCTGAAATGGGGTTTTGGTCCACTGGTGTTACGAGGCCCCTGAAAATGGGATTTTGGGGTCCCTGGCAATTTGGTTTTGGGGGCCTCTGGTGTTAGGGGCCCTTGGAGATGTGGTTTTGGGGGCCCCTTTGGATAGAGGCCTCTGGAAATGCGGGATTTGTGCCCCCAGGGTTAGGGGCCCCTGAATGGAGTTTTTGGGGCACCTTGTGTTAGGGGCCCCTGGAAATGGGGTTTTTGAGGTCCCTCGTGTTAGCTGCCCCTGGATATGGGGGATTTGGGCACCAGTGGTTAGGGCCACCTGGATATGGGGTTTTAAGGCCCCTGGGGTTAGGGGCCCCTGGAAATGGGGTTTTGGCCCCTGGGATTAGGTTGCCCCTAGAAATAGGGTTTTGGGGCCCTTGGTGCTGGTGGCCCCTCGATATGTGTGTTGGGGGCCCCAGAGGTTTGAGGCCCCTGGGAAATGGGGTTTTGGGGCCCTTAGGGTTACGGGCCCCCCTGGAAATGGGGTTTTGGACCCCTTTGGTTAGGGGCCCTTCGAAATGGGGGTTGGGGCCTCTAGGGTTAGGGACCCCTGAAATAGGGTTTTCGGTCACTTTGTGTGGTCACCCCTCGATATGTGGTTTGGTGGCCCCAAGGGTTTGGGGCCTCTTGAAATGTGGGGTTTGGGGGCCGCCTGGGTTAGGGGTACCTGGAAATAGGGGTGTTGGTGGCCCCTGGATATGTGGGGTTGGGGTCCCCAGGGACTTTGGGGCCCCTGGAAATGGGGGTTTTGGGCCCCCAGGTTTAAGGGCGCCTGAAATGGGAGTTTGGGGGCCCCTGGTGTTAGGTGGTACTTGAAATGGTGTTTTGGGGCCCTGGTGTTAGCTGCCCCTGGATATGGGGATTTGGGGTCCCAGGGGAGAGGGGCCCCTGGAAATAGGGTTTTGGGGCCCTGGGGTTTGGAGGCCCCTGGAAATGGGGGGATTGTGGCGCCTATGGTTAGGGGCCCCTGGAAATTGGGGTTTAGGGATAATGCACATAGCATTTCCTGCATGAAGGAACAGTGTCAGCCTGTGGCCACGCAGGGTAATGCACAAGGAATATCCCCCACGGAGCAAACAGTGACACCCTGTGGCCACGCAGAATAAGGGACAGAGCATTTCTCTCACGGTAGCAACAGTGACACCATTTGCCCATGCAGGGTAATGCACAGAACATTTCCCCCACTGAGAAACACTGACACTGTGAGGCCAAGCAGGGTAATGCACAGATCATTTCCCTAACAGAGCAACAGTGACACCGTGGTGGCCCACGCAGGGTAATGCACTAAGAATATCCCCCGCCGTGCAACAATGGCACCCTGTGGAAACACATGGTAATGCAGAGAGCAATTCTGCATTGAGCAACAGTGATACTGTGTGGCCATGCAGGGTCGTGCACAGAGCATTTCTCTCACAGAGCAACAGTGACACCCTGTTGCCATGCGGTGCTGGTAAACGCACAGAGCATTTCCCTCACAGAGCAACAGTGACACCCTGTGCCAAGCGGGGAAATGAACCAGAGCAGTTCCTATATGAGGAACAGTGACACCGTGCGGCCATGCCAGATTAATACACTAAGAAGATCCCCAACAGAGCAACAGTGACACCATGTGGCCACACAGGGTAATGCACAGAGCATTTCTTTCGGGGAGCAACCGGAGGACCATGTGTCCCACGCAGGGTAATGCACAGAGCATTTCCCTCACAGAGCAAGAGTGACACCCTGTGGCCACGTGGGATAATGGACAGAGCCTCTCTCTCACAGAGCCACACTGACACCATTTTCGCCACACGGGGTAATGCACACGAGCATTTCCCTCACAAAGCAACAGTGACAACCATGCTAGCCACGCAGAAGTGTCATGGGCAGAGCATTTCCCTCACAGAGCAACAGTGACACCGTGTCGCCATGCGGGTTAATGCACAGAGGAATGACCCCCTACAGAGCAAGAGTGCACCTGTGGCCAAGTGCAGTAATGCAGAGAGCATTTCTCCTCCCACGGAGCAAACAGTGACACCGTGTGGCCAAGCGGGGGTAATGCACAGAGCTTTTCCCTCACAGAACAAGAGTGACATCGTGTGGCCACGGAAGTTAATGGACAAGGAATATTCCCCACAGAGCACAGACCCTAAGCCTCTCCCTCACCCTAAATCCCTAAATCCCTAAACCCTAAAAACCCTAAATCCTCACCCTAAACCCTAACACCATAATCCTTAACCCCTCACCCCAACCCCCACCCTCACTCTAACCCCAACCCCTAACTCCCCTCACCCTAAATCCCTAAATCCTAAACCATAAAAACCCTAAATCCTCTCCCTAAACCCTAACACCATAATCCTTAACCCTCACCCCAACCCCCACCCTCACTCTAACCCCAACCCCTAACTCCAACCCCCAACCCCTCATCCTCACCCTAATCCTACACCCTCACCCCTCACCCTCACCCCAAACCCTAACCCCCAAAACCCTTACTCTAACCCCTAAACCCAACACCCCGAAAAACCTAACGCTAACCCCCGACCCCTTACCCGCGACCCCAACCCCAGACCCCAACCCTAACCCCTACCCTCACCCTCACTCCTAACCCCAAAACTCTAACCCCTAACCCCAACCCCCAAATCCTAACCTCTAACCCTAAACCCCTAACCATAACCCTGTAACCCCTAACCCCTAAAACTCTAAACCCCTAAGCCTGCGCTCACCCCTCAACCCTAACCCTAACCCCTAACCCCCACCCCACAACCCTCAACCCTAACCCCCTGACCCTAATCCGACCCTAAGCCTGACCCTAACCCTAACCCCTATCCCTAACCCTAACCCTGACCCAACTCCTAACCCCTAACCCTGACCCAGACTCCGACCCTGACACCTAACTCCTAACCCCTAACCCTAAACCCTAACTCCTAATCCTAACCCAACCCCAACCCTAAACCTAAAACCTAACTTCTAACCCCTAACCCTAAACCCTAACCCCTTAACCCTAACCCCTAACCCCTAACCCTAACCTTAAACCCTAACCCCTAACCTTAAACTCTAAGCCTAACCCATAACACCCTGTCTAACCCTAACCCCTAACACTAAACCCTAAACCTAACACTACCCCTACCCCTAACCCTCACACTAAACCCTAACCCTAACCCCTACCCCAAGGGGTGGGCCCCCATTGACATTGCTATTGCTCTGCCCTGCCCCAGAATGGCCAGAGCTTATTGTACTGTGTTTGGTGCCCGCCTGCATCAAAGGCTGGGCCCCTACTGACTTTGCCTGTGCTCAGTCTGCTCCACAGGGACCGAACGTCCCCCAGGACGGTGGACCATGGATCCTAAGGACAGTGCCCGGGAGGACAGGGCCAGCGTGGCTCCCCTCCTCCACAGGGAGGGTTGATCCCTGGCAACCCTCATCACACTCACCCTAAACTTTAACCCTAACCCCTAACCCTTAAACCTAACCCTAAACCATAACCCTAACCCTAACCCCAACCCCAACCCTGGCCCTCCCCTAACCCTAACTCCTATCCCCTAACCTCTAACCCCTAACCCTACCCTAACCCTAATCCTACCCTAACCCCTAACCCCTAACCCTAATTCCTAACCCCTAACCCTAACCCCCTACCTCTACCCCTAACCCTAACCCCTTAAACCCTAAACCAAACCCTAACCCTACCCCTAACCCCTAACCCCAACCCCAACCCTGGCTCTCCCCTAACCCAATCCCCTGACCCTTAACCCTGACCCTAACCTAACGTAACCATACCCTAATCCGAACTCTAACCCCTACTTCTAACTCCTAACTCCTAACCCTAACCCTAACCCCATCCCCTAACCCTAACCCTAACCCTAACCCTAATCCTAACCCCTAACCCCTAACCCCTAAACCTTAACCCTACCCCTACCCCAACCCTACCCCTAACCTTGAACCTATACCCTAAACCATGCGGAGTAATCCACAGAGCATTAACCTCACAGAGCAAGAGTGGCACTGAGTGGTCACACGGGGTAATGCACAGAGCATTTTCCTCATAGACCAACAGTGACACCCTGTGGCCAAGCGGCGTAATGAACAAGGAATATCCCTCACGGAGCAAGAGTGACAGCCTGTGGCAATGCAGTATAATGAACAGAGAATTTTTCTCATGGAGCAACAGTGACACCTTGTGGCAATGCGTAGTAATGCACAAAACATTTCCCTCACAGAGCAAAAATCACACTCGTGGCCACGCGGATTAATACAGGATTTCCCTCACAAAGCAACGTTGAAACCGCAAGGCCACATCCCGTAACGCACAGAGCATTTCCCTCACAGAGCAACGCTGACACCATGTGGCCACACGGAGTAATGCACAGAGCATTTCCACCATGCAGCAACACTGACACCATGTGGCCAAGAGGGGTAATGCAGAGAGCATTACCCTTACAGAGCAACAGTGACACACTGTGGCCACGCAGGTAATGACCACGGCATTTCCCTTACAGAGCAACAGTGGCACCGTGTGGCCACGCGGGGTAATGCACAGAGCATTTCAATCAAAGAGCAAAAATAACACCCTGTGGCCAAGTGCGGTAATGCAGAAAGCATTTCCTGCATGAAGCAAAAGTGACACCCTTTGGCCACGCAGAGTAAAGCACAGAGCATTTCTCTAACAGAGCAGCAGTGACACTGTTTGGCCACGCAGTTTAATGCACAGAGCATTTTCCCTCACAGAGCAACAGTGGCACCGTATGGCCATGCGGGGTAAGGCACAGAGCATTTCCTGCCTGGAACAACATTGACACCGTGTGGCCACGCAGGTAAATACACTAAGAATATACCCCACAGAGCAACAGTGACACCATGTGGACACGTGGAGTAATGTGCAGAGCATTTCCCGCAGTGAGCAACAGTAACACCTTGTGGACATGCGGGGTAATTCACACAGCATTTCCCTCACAGAGCAACAGTAACACCATGTGGTCACGCAGGTTAATCCTTTAAGAATATGCATGAAAGAGCAACACTGACACCATGTGTCCAGGCGGGGTACTGCACAGATAATTTCCCTCACGGCGCAACATTGACAATGTGTGTCCAGGCGGGGTAATGCAGAGTGCACAGTGCATTTCTCACAAAGAGCAATAGTGACATCCTGAGGCCATGCGGGGCAATGCACAGCACATTTCCTCCATGCAGCAACACTGACACCGTGTGGCCAAGAGGGGTAATGCACAGAGATTTTCCCTAACAGAGCAACAGTGGCAACCTGTGGCCGGGTGGGGTAATGCACAGAGCAATTTCCTCATAGAGCAACAGTGACACCCTGTGGCAACGCAGGGTAATACACAGAGCATTAACCTCATACAGCAACAGTGACACCCTGTGGGCATGCGGAGTAATGCACAGAGCATTTCCTGCATCAAGCAACAGTGACACCCTGTGGCCATGCAAGTTAATGCACAAGGAATATCTGCCACAGAGCAACAGGTGTTAAGGGCCCCTGGAAATGGGGTTTTGGGGAGCCTGGATAAAGGGGTTTGGGGCCCCTCAGGTTAGGGGTCCCTGGAAATGGAGTTTTTGGGGCCCCTGAGGTTAGTGGCCCCAGGAAATTGGGTTTTGCGGCCCCAGGTATTAGGGGCTTTTGGAAATGGGGTTTTCGGGCCCCTAGGTTTAGGAGCCCCTGGAAATCGGGTTTTGGGCCCCTGGGGTTAGTGTCCTCTGGAAATGGGGTTTTGGGGCCGCTGAGGTTAGGGGTCACTGGAAATCGGGGCTTGTGGCACCTGAGGTTAGGGGTCCCTGGAAATGGGGTTTTGGGGCCCCTGGGGTTAGTGTCCTCTGGAAATGGGGTTTTGGGGCCGCTGAGGTTAGGGGTCACTGGAAATGGGCTTTTGGGGCCCCTGCTGTTGTTGGCCCCTGGAAATGGGGGGTTGGGGCCCCTAGGGTTAGTGGCCGTTGGAAATGGGGTTTTGGTTCCCCTGGGGTTAGGTGCCCCTGGAAATGAGGTTTTGGGACCGCTATGTTTAGGGGCCCCTGGAAATGGGGGGTTGGGGCCCTAGGGTTAGGGGCCCCTGAAGATGGGGTTTTGGGGCCACTGAGATTAAGGGCACCTGGAAATGGGGTTTTGGGCCCCGTGGTGTTAATGGTCCCTGTAAATGTGTTGGTGGGGCCCTAGGGTTAGAGAGACCCTGGAAATGGGGTTTTGGGGCCCCTTTGGCTTAGGGGACCCTGGAAATGGGGCTTTGGGGCCCCTGGAGATAGAGGCCCCTGGAAATTGGGTTTTAAGGCCCCTAGGATTAGGGCCCCTGGAAATCGGGTTTTGGGTCTCCTAGGTTTAGGGGCCCCCTGAAATGGGGGGTTGGGGCCCCTAGGGTTAGGGGCCCCTGGAAATGCGGTTTTGGGCCTCTAGGTTAAGGGGCCCCTGGAAATGGGGTTTTGTGGCCCCTTGGGTTAGGAGTCACTGGAAATGGGGTTTTGCGGCCCCTAGGTTAGGGGCCCATGGAAATGCGATTTTGGGGACCCTAAGGTTAGGGGCCCCTGGCATGGAAATGGGGTTTTGGGGCCCCTGAGGTGAGGGGGACCCTGGAAATGGGGTTTGGGGTCCCCTAGATTTAGGGGGCCCTGGAAATGTGGGGTTGGGGCCCCTAGGGTTAGGGGACCCTGGAAATGGGGTTTTGGGGCCTCTAGGTTTAGGGGCCCATGGAAATGGGCGTTGGGGCCCCTAGGGTTTTTGAGCCCCAGGAAATGGGGATTAGGGGCTCCTGGGGTTAGGGACCCCTGGAAATGGGGGGTTGGGTTCCCTGGTGTTAGGGGGCGTTTGGAAATGGGGTTTTGGGGCCCCTAGGGTTAGGGGCCCCTCGAAATGGGGTTTTGAGGCCCCTGAGGTTAGGGGCCCCTGGAAATGGGGGGTTGTCGCCCCTGCGCTTAGGTGTCCCTGGAAATGGTGGTTTTGGTGAACCTGAGTTTATGGGCCCCTGGAAATGGGGTTTTTGGGCCCCCTGCTGTTAGGGGACTCTGGACATGGGGTTTTGGGGCCCCTAGGGTAAGGGGCCCCTTGAAATGGGGGCTTGGGGCACCAGAGGTTAGTGGCCCCCAGGAAAAGCGGTTTTGGGGCCCCTGGTGTTAGTGACCCCTGGAAAAGGAGTTTTTTGGGCCTCTGGGGTTAGGGGGTCCCTGGAAATGGGGATTTGGGGCCCCTGAGGTAGAGGCCCCTGGAAATGGGGTTTTGAGTCCCTTAGGTTTAGGGGCCCCTGGAAATGGGGAGTTGGGGCCCCTTGGGGTATGGTCCCCCTCTAAATGCGGTTTTGGGGCCCCTGGAATTGGGGTTTTGGGGTCTCTAGGTTTAGGGGCCCCTGGAAATGTGCGTTGGGTCCCCTAGGGTTAGGAGCCCAGGAATTGGGGTTTTGGGGGCCCCTAGCTTTAGGGGCCCCTGGAAATGGGGTTTTGGGGCCCCTGGGGTTAGGGGCCCCTGGAAATGGAGTTTTGCGGGTCCCTGGGGATAGCGGTCCCTGGAAATGGGGCTTTCGGGCCCCTGGGGTAAGTGGGACCCTGGAAATGGGGTTTTCTGGCCCCTGGGGTTAGTGGTCCCTGGAAATGGGTTTTTGGGGGCACCTGAGGTTAGGGGCCCTGGAAATGGGGTTTTGGGGTCCCCTAGCTTTAGGGGGTCCCTGAAAATGTGGGGTTTGGGCCCCTTGGGTTAGGGGCCCCTGGAAATGGGTTTTGGGTCCCCTGAGGTTAGGGGCCAATGGAAATGAGGTTTTGGGGCCCATGGTGTTAGGGGCCCCTGGAAATGGGGGGTTGGGTCCCCTAGGGTTAGTGGCCCCTGGAAATGGTTGTTTTGGGGCCCCTGAGGTTAGGAGCCCCTCGAAATGGGGTTTTGGGGCCCCTGAGGTTACGGGTCCTGGAAATGGGGTTTTGGGAACCCTGGGGTTAGGGGCCCGAGGAAATGGGGTTTTCGGGCCCCAATGGTTAGGGGCTCCTTGGAATGGGGGGTTGCTGGGCCACTGGGGTTAGTGGCCAGTGGAAATTGGGTTTTCGAGCCCCTGGGGTTAGGGGCCCCTGGAAACGTGGTGTTGGGACCCGTAACCCTACAGTCCCCTGGAAATGAGGTTTTCAGGTCCCTGAGTTTAGTGGCCGGGGAGGAAATGGGATTTTGGTGCCCCTGGTGTTATGGGCGCCTGGAAATGTTGTTTTGGGGCCCCTAGTGTTAAGGGCCCCTGGAAATGGGGGGGTTGGGGCCCATAACCCTACTGTCCCTGGAAATGGGGTTTGAGGCCCCTGGGGTTGGTGGCCCCCTGGAAATGGGGGTTGTGGGGTCCCTGGGGTTAGGGGCCCTAGAAATGGGGTTTTGGGGCCCCTAAGTTGAGGGCCCTGAAAATGGGGTGTTGTGGCCACAGAGGTTAATGGTCCCTGGAAATGGGGGTTTTGTGGCCCCTGGGGATATCGGCCCATGGAAATGGGGTTTTGGGTACCCTAGTGTTAGGGGCCCCTTCAAATGGGGTTTTGGGTCCTCTAAGTTTAGGGACCCCTGGAAATGGGTGGTTGGGGCCCCTAGGGTTATGGGCCCCCTGGAAATGTAGTTTTGGGGCCCCTTAGGTTAGGGGCCCCAGGAAATGGGGGTTTTCAGTCTCCTGGGGTTAGGGGCCCCTGGAAATGGGGTTTTGAGGCCCCTGAGGTTAGGGGCCCCTGGAATGGGGGGTTGGGGCTCATGAGGTTAGGGGTCCCTGGAAATGGGGTTTTTGGGCCCCTGGGGTTAGTGGCCCCTGGAAATGGGGGTTTTTTCGCCCCTGGGGTTAGGGGCTCCTGGAAAAGGGGTTTTAGGGGCCCTAGGTTAAGGGGCCCCTGGAAAAGTGGGGTTGGGGCCCCTAGTGTTAGGGGCCACTGGAAATGGGGTTTTGGGGCCTCTAATTTTAGGGGCCCCCTGTAAATGGGGTTTCGGGCCCCTAGGGCTAGGAGCCCCAGGAAATGGGGTTTTGGGGCCTCTAAGGTTACAGGCCACTGGAAATGGGGCTTTTGGGGGCCCCTGATGTTAGGGGGTCTTTGGAAATGGGGGGTTGGGGCCCCTAGATATAGAGGCCCCTGGAAATGGGTGTTTTGGGGCCCCTGGGGATAAGGGCCCCTGGAAATGGGGTTTTCTGGCCCTTACGGTTAGGGGCCCCTGGAAATGGGGGGGTTGGGGCCCCTGGGGTTAGGGGCCCCTGGAAATGGGGGGTTGGGGCCCGTAAACGTACAGTCCCCTGGAAATTGGGTTTTCGGGTCCCTGAGCTTAGGGCCCCTGGAAATGTGGTTTAGGGGCCCCTGGTGTTAGGGGCCCCTGGAAATAGGGGGTTCGGGACCTTAGGGTTAGTGGTCTCTGGAAATGAGGTTTTGGGGCCCCTGGGGGTTAGGGGCCCATTTAAATGGGTTTTTCGGGCCCCTAGGTTTAGGGGCCCTAGAAATGGGGGGTTGGGGCCCCAGAGGTTAATGATCTCTGGAAATGGGGTTTAGTGCCTCCTGGGGTTAGTACCCCTTGAAAATGGGGTTTTTGGGGCCCCTAAGTTTAGGAGCCCCTGCAAATGGGGCTTTGGGTCCTCTAGATTTAGGGGCCCCTGGAAATGGGGGGTTGGGGCCCCTAGGGTTAGGGGCCCCTGCAAATATGTTTTTGGGGCCCCTGAGGTTAGGGGTCTCTGGAAATGGGGGTTTTGTGGCCATTAGGTTTAGGGGCATCTGGAAATGGGGGTAAGGGGCCCCTAGGGTTAGGGGCCCCAGGAAACGGGGTTTTGGGGCCCCTATGTTTAGGGGCCCCTGGAAATGGGATTTTTGGGCCCTAAGTTTAGGGGCCACTGGAAATTGGGTTTTGGGGACCCTGAGGTTGGGGCCCCCTGTAAATGGGGCTTTGGGGCCTCTAGGTTTAGCAGCCCCTGGAAATGGGGTTTGGGGCCCCCATGGTTAGGGACCACGGGAAATGGGGGTCTTGGGGCCCCTGGTGTTAGGGGCGTTTTTAAATGATGTTTGGGGGCCCCTAGAATTAGGGGCACCTGGACATGGAGGACTGTGTCCCCTGAGGTTAGGGGTCCCTAGAAATGTGGTTTTGAGGCCCCTGGGGTTAGTGGCCCCTGGAAATGGGGTTTTGGGGCCAATGAGGTTTAGGGCCCCTGGAAATAGAGTTTTGTAGCCTCTAGGTTTAGGGGTCCCTGGAAGTGGGGTTTGGGGCCCCTAGGTTTAGGGACCCCTGAAATGGGGTCATGGGGCCCCTAAGGCTAGGGGCCACTGGAAATGGGGTTTTGGGCCCCCTAGGTTAGGGACCACAGGAAATGGGGTCTTGGGGCCCCTGGTGTTAGATGGGTTTGGAAATGGTGTTTTGGAACCCCTAGAGTTAGGGGCACCTGGAAATGGGGGTTGTGGCCCCTGAGGTTAGGGGTCCCTAGAAATGTGGTTTTGAGGCCCCTGGGGTTAGTGGCCCCTGGAAATGGGGGTTTTGGGGCCCCTGAGGTTTAGGGCCCCTGGAAATGGAGTTTTGTGGCCTCTAGGTTTAGGGGTCCCTGGAAACGGGGTCTGGGGGCCCCTAGGATTAGGAGCCCCAGGAAATGGGGTTTTGGGGCCCCTAGGTTTTAAGGGCCCCTGAAATGGGGTTTTGGGGCCCCTTATGTTAGGGGACACTGGAAATGGGTTTTTGGGGCCCCTGGTGTTAGGGGCCTTTGGAAATGGGGGTTGGTGGCCCTAGGCTTAGGGGCCCCTGGAAATGGGGTTCTGGGGCCCCTGAGGTAAGGGTTCCCTGGAAATGGGGTTTTGGGGCCCCTAGGGTTAAGGGACCCTGGCAATGGTGTTTTCTGGCCTCTATGTTTAGGGGCCCCTGGAAATGGGGATTGGGGGCCCCTGGTGTTAGGGGCGTTTTGAAATGGGGTTTTGGGGCCCCTAGGGTTAGGGGACTCCTGGAAATGGGGTTTTGGGGGCCTCTAGGTTGAGGAGCCCCTGGACATTGAGTATTGGTGCCCCTGGGGTTACGGGCCCCTGGAAATGGGGTTCTTGGGCCCCTGGGGTTAGGGGCCCCTGGAAATGGGGTTTTGGGGCCCCTGAGGTTAGAGGCCCCTGGAAATGGGGCTCTGGAAATAGAGTTTTAGGGCCCCCTGTGTTTTGGGCCCCTGGAAATGGGGTTTTGGGGGCCTATGCTGTTAGGGGCCTCTGGAAATTGTGTTTTGAGGCCCCCGGAGTTAGGGGCCCCTGGATATGGAGATTTGGAGGCCCTGGGGTTAGGGGTCCCTGAAAATTGGGTTTTGGTGGCCCCAGGGTAAGGGGCCCCGCGAAATGGGTTTTTAGGACCCCTCTGGTTAGGGACCCCTGGAAATTGGGGTTTTGGGGACCCTGAGTTTAGGGGCCCTTGGAAATGGGGTTTGGGGGCCCCTGCTCTTAGGGCCCCCTGGAAATTGGGTTCTGGAGCCACAGGGGTTAGGGTCCCCTGGAAATGAGGTTTTGGGCCTCACGGGTTACGTGCCCCTGGAAATAGGGGTTGGGGTTTCTGGTGTTTGGGGATCCCCTGGAAATGGGAGTTTGGGGCCACTCGTGTTAAGTGTCCCCTGGAAATGGGGAAATGGGGACACAAGGGACCCCAAAACCAAGTTCCAGGGGCCGGTAACCCTTGGGAACCCAAACCCCATTTCTAGGGGCCCCCCTAACCAATGGGGCCCCAAAACCGCAGTTCCAGGGGCCGCTGGTGTTAGGGGCCCAAAAACCCCAATTTCCAGGGGCCCCTAACCCCCGGGGCCCCAAAACCCTATTACCATGGGCCCCTAACACCAGGGGCCCCAAACCCGATTTCCAGGGTCCCCTAACTCTGGGGGGCCCCAAAACTCCATTTTCCGGGGACCTCTAATCCCAGGTGGCCCCAAAACCCCATTTCCAGGCGGGCCAAATCCCAGGGACCACAAAAACGTATTTCCAGGGGCCCCTTACCACAGGGGTCGCAAAACCCCATATGGAACAGCACATAACCCCTGGGGCCCCAAAAAACCCATTTCCAGGGGCCCCTAAATCCTGGGGGACCCAAAACCCAATTTCCAGGGGCCCCTAAGAGCAGGCGCCCTAAAACCCCATTTCCAAGGGCACCTGTTCTTAGGGGCTCAAAACCGAATTTCCAGGGGCCCCTAACCCCAGAGGCCCAAAAATCCTATTTCCAGAGGCCCCTAACACCAGGGGCCCCAAAACCCCATTGCCAGGGACCCCTAACACCAGGGGCCCCAAAACCCTATTTCAAGGTCCCCAAAACCCTGGGTCCCCCAATCCACATATCCAGGGGCCCCTAACATCAGGGGCCCCAAAACCCCAGTTCCATGGGCCGGTAACCCTAGGGGACCCAAAACCCCAATTCCAGGCACACCTAACCACTGGGGCTCGAAACCCCCATTTTCATGGGCCGCTAACCCCAGGGGCCCCCAAACCCTATTTCCAGGATCCCCAAACCCCCTGGGGCCCCAAAACCCAATTTCCAGGGGCCCCTAACCCCATGGGCCTCAATATCCCATTTCCAGGGTCCCCTAACCCAAGGGGCCCTAAAACCTCATTTTCAGAGCCCCAAACACCAGGGACCCCAAAATCCATTTTCCCAGGGGCCCTTAACCGCAGAGGCCCCAAAACCCCATTTCCAGGGTCTCCTAATCCTAGGAGCCCCAAATCCCCATTTTCAGGGGCCCCTAACCCCTGGGGCCAAAAATCCCCATATCCAGGGGGCACTTCACCCATGGGGCCCAAAAACCCAATTTCCAGGGGTCCCAAACACTAGGGACCCCAAAAACCCCATTTCCAGAATTTCCTAAACCTAGGGGCCCCAAACCCCCAATTTCCATGTGTCCCTAACCGCAGCGGCCTCTAAACCCCTTTTCTAGGGTCAATAACCCTTGGGGATCTAAATTCCCATGTCCAGGTGCCCCTCACCCCTGGGGCCCCCAAACCTCATTTCCAGGGGCCCCCTAATCCCAGGGTCCACAAACCTCATTTCCAGAGCCCCATACACGAGGGGGCCCCAAGTCCCCATATACAGGGGCCCCTAACAGCTGGGACCCCCAAAGCGCAATTTCCAAGGGCCCCTAAAACTAGGGGCCCCCTAAACCAGAGCTCCTAACGTTAGGGGGCCCCAACGCCCATTTCCAGGGGCCCCTAAACCTAGGGCACCAAAACCCCATTTCCATGGCCCCTAACCTCAGGGGCACCAAAACCCGATTTCCAGGGGCCACTAAAGCTAGGGGCCCAAAAACCCCATTTCCAGGGCCCCCTAACCCTAGGGGCCCCAACCCCCCATTTTCAGAGGCCCCTAAACCTAGGGGACCCAAAACTCTATTTCCAAGGGCCACTAACCTCAGGGGCCCCAAAACATCATTTCCAGGGGCCCCTTACCTCAGGCACCCAAAAACCCCATTTCCAGGGCCACTAACACGAGTGCCCCAAAACCCCCATTTCCAGGGACCCTAACCTCAGGTGCCCTAACCCCCCCATTTCCATGGCCCCTAACATCAGGGGCCCCCAAAACCCCCATTTCCAGGGGCTCCTAACCCCAGGGGCCCAACAACCCCATTTCCAGGGGCCCGTGACTGCAGGGTCACCAAAACCCCATTTCCTGGGGATCCTAAACCTAGGGGCCCCAGAACCACATTTCCAGGGGCCCTAGTCCTCGGGGCCCCAAAAGCCCATTTCCAAATGCCCCTAACACTAAGGGCCCCAAACCCCATTTCCAGGGGCACCTAAACCTAGAGGCCCCAAAACCACATTTCCAGAGGCCCCTACGCTCAGGGGCCCCAAAACCCCATTTCCATGGGCCTATAACCTTAGTGGCCCCAAAACCGCATTTCCAGTAGCCCCTAAACCTAGGGGCCTCAAAACCCCATTTCCTGGGGCTCCTAACCCTAGGGGCCCCAATGCCCATTTCCATGGGCCCCTAAACACGGAGGCCCCAAAACTCCATTTCCAGGGGCCCCTAACATCAGGGGCCCCAAAACCCCATTTCCAGGGGCCCCTAACGGTAGGGGCCCCATCCCCCGAATTCCAGGGACCTCTAAACCTAGGGGATCAAAACCCCATTTCCCAGCGACCCCTAACCTCAGAGGCCCCAAAACCCAATTTCCAGGGGCTCCGAAACGTAGGGGCCCCAAAAACCCATTTCCAGGGGGCTCCTAACCCTAGGGGCCCCAAAAACCCCATTTCCTAATGCCCCTAACACTAGGGGCCCCAAAAACCCATTTCCAGCGGCCCCTAAACCTAGAGGCCCCAAAACCCCATTTCCAGGGGCACCTAACCTCTGGGGCCCCAAAACCCCATTTCCAGGGGCCCATAACACTAGGGTCCCCAAAATCCCATTTCGATAGGGCCCTAAACTCAGGGACCTGAAAACCCCATTTCCAGGGGCCCGTAGGGCTACGGGCCCCAACCCCACATTTCCAGGGGCCCCTAACCCCAGGGGCCCCAAAACCCCATTCCAGGGACCACTAACCCTAGGGGCCTCAACCTCCCATTTCCAGGTTTTATGGTTAGGAGCCCTGGTTTTGTGGCCCCTAGGTTTAGAGGCCCCTGGAAATGGGGTTTTGGGGCCCGTGAGGTTAGGGGACCCTGGAAATGGGGGTTTTGGGGCCTCCTGGTTTAGGGCCCCCTGGAAATGGGGTTTTGGGGCCCCTGGGGTTACGTGCCCCTGGAAATGGGGGGTTGTGGCCCCTAGGGTTAGAGGCACCTTGTAATGGGTTTTTGGGGCCCCTGAGGTTAGGGGCCTCTGGAAATGAGGTTTTGGGGCCCCTGGTGTTAGGGGCCGCTGGAAACGGGGGGTTGGGGACCCTAGGTTAGGGGCCCCAGGAAATGGGGTTTGGGTCCCCTAGGTTTAGGGGCTCCTGGAAATGGGGGTTTGGGCCCCTAACGTTAGGGGCCCATGGAAATGTGGTTTTTGGGCCCCTGATGTTAGGGGGCTCCTGGCAATGAACGGTTTGGGGCCCCTAGGGTTAGGGCCCCCTGGAAATGGTGTTTAGGGGCCCCTGAGGTTAGGGGCCCCTGGAAATCGGGTTTTTGGGTCTCTAGGTTTAGGGGCCCCTGGAAATGGCGTTGGGGCCCCTACGGTTAGGAGCAGCAGGAAATGGGGTTTTGGGGCCACTGGTGTTAGGGGCCTTTGGAAATGGGGTTTTGGCGCCCCTAGGTTTAGGGGCCCCTGGACATGGGGGGTTGGGGTCCGTAAACCTACGGGCCCCTGAAAATGGGGGTTTTTGGGTCCCCGAGTTTAGAGACCCCTGGAAATAGGGTCTTGGGGCCCCTGGTGTTAGGGGGCCCCTGGAAATGTGGTTTTGGGACCGCTGGGTTTAGGAGCCACTCGAAATGTGGAGTTGCGGCCCCTAGGGTTAGGGGCCCCTGGTAATGGGGTTTTGTGCCCCCTGAGGCTAGAGGCCCCTGGAAATGGGGGGTTGTGGCTCCTAGGGTTAGGTGGTCCCTGGAAATGGGGTTTTGGGGGTCCCTAGGTTTAGGGGCCTCTGGAAATGGGATTTTGGGGCCCCAGGGATTAGGGTCCCGTCGAAATTGGGTTTTGGGGCCCCTGGGGTTAGGGGCCCCTGGAAATTGGTTTTGGGGCCCCTAGGGTTAAGGGTCCCTTGAAATGGGGTTTTGGTACCCCTACCGTTAGGGGTCCATGGAAATGGGTGGTTGGGGCCCCTAACCTACGGGACCGTATAAATGTGGTGTTAAGGCCCCTGAAGTTAGAAGCACCTGGAAATGTGGTTTCTGGTCCCCTGGTGTTAGGCGCCCCTGGAAATGGGATTCTTGGACCCCTAGGATTAGGAGCCAATTGAAATAGTGGGGCTGGGGCCCCTAGGTTTACGGGTCCCTGGAAATGGGGGTTTTTGGGGCCTATAGGGTTAGGGGCCCCTGGAAATGGGGTTTTTGGGCCCCTGGGTTTAGGGGGCCCCTGGTAATTGGGTTTTGGGGACCTCTAGGGTAAGGGGTCCCTGGAATGAGTGGTTTCGGGGCCCCTGGGGTTAGTGGCCCCTGGAGATGGGGTTTTGGGGACCCCTGGTGTTAGGGGCATGTGTAAATGGGGGTTTTGGGGCCCCTGAGTTTAGGGGTGCCTCAAAATGGGATTTCAGGTTCCCTAGGTTTAGGGGCCCCTGACAATGGGGAGTTGGGGCCCCTAGGGTTAGGGGCCCCTGGAAATGGGGTTTGGGGCGTCTAGGTTTAGGGGACCTTGGAAATGGGGTTGAGGACCCTAGGGTCAGGAGCCCCAGGAAATGGCGTTTTGGATACCCTATGTTTAGGGGCCCCTGGAAAGGGTGGTTTTAGGGCCCCTAAGGTTAGGGGCCAGTGGAAATGGGGTTTCGGGCCCCTGTTGTTAGGGGCCTTTGGAAATGGGGTTTTGAGGTTCCTAGAGTTAGGGGCCCCTGGAAATGGGGTTTTGGGGCCCCTGGTTTTAGGGGCCCCAGGAAATGGGGGTTTTGTCCCCTAGGCTTAGGGGCCACTGGAAATGCAGGGGTTGGGGGCGCCTCGGGTTAGTGTCCCCTCGAAATGGGGGTCTGAGGCCTCTGGGTTTAGGGGCCGGTGGAAATGGGGCTTTGAGTCCCGAGGTTTAGGGGACCCTGGAAATGGGGGGCTGGGGCACGTAACCCTACGGGCATCTGGAAATGGGATTTTCGGGTCCCTGAGTTTTGGGGCCCCTGGAAATGGGGTTTTGGGTCCCCCCGGTGTTAGGGGCCCCTGGAAATGGGGTTTTGTGACCCCTAGGGTTAGGAGCCCCTCGAAATGCGTGGTTGGGGCCCCTAGGGTTAGGGGCCCCTTGAAATGGGGTGTTGGGGACCTTGAAGTAAGGGGCCCCTGGAAAGGGGGGGGTTGTGGCCCCTAGAGTTAGGGGCCCCTGGAAATGGAGTTTTGGGGGCCCCTAGGTTTAGGGGCTACTGGAAATGGGGTTTTGGGGCTCCTGAGGATAGGGGCACTGGAAATGGGGGTTTTGGTGCACCTGGTGTTAGTGGACCCTGGAAATGGGGTTTTGGGGCCCCTAGGTTTAGGGGCCTCAGGAAATGGGGTTTTGGGGCCCCTGGGGTTAGGGGCCACTGGAAATGGGGTTTTGGGGCCCCTAGTGTTAAGAGCCCCCTTAAATGGAGTTTTGGGGCCCCTAGCGTTAGGGGCCCCTGGAAATGGGGTTTTTGGGACTCCTACGCTTAGGGGCCCCTGGAAATTAGGGATTGGGCCCCTGTGGTTTGTTGCCCCTGGAAATGGGGTTTTGGGGCCCCCTGGGGTTAGTGGCCTTTGGAAAAGAGGTTTAGGGGCCCTAGGGTTAGGGGCCCCAGGAAATGGAATTTTGGGGCCCCTAGGTTTAGGAGCCCCTGGAAATGGGGGTTTTGGGTTCTCCTGGGGTTAGGGGCCCCTGGAGATGGGGTTTTGGGCCCATACATTTAGGGGGCCCTGGAAATGGGGTTTTCAGGTCCCTGAATTTAGGGGCACCTAGAAAAGGGGTTTTGTAGCCCCAGGTGTTAGAGGCCACTGGAAATGTGGTTTTGGGTACCCCTAGGTTTAGGAGCCCCTGGACATGGATGGTTGAGGCCCTTAGGGTGAGGGGCCCGTGGAAATGGGAGTCTTGGGGCCTCTAGGTTTAGGGGCCCCTGGAAATGGAGGTTTGGGGGCCCCTAGGGTTAGGGGCCCCTGGAAATGGGGTTTGTGGGCCCCTTGAAGTTAGCAGCACCTGGAAATGGGGTTTTGGGGCCCGTAGGTTTAGGGGCCTCAGGAAATGGGATTTTGTGGCCCCTAGGGTTAGGGGCCCTCTGGAAATTGGGTTTTGGGACCCCTAGGTTTAGAAGCCCCTGGAAATAGGGTTTTGGGTCCCCTGGGGTTAGGGACCACTGGAAATGGGCTTTTGGGGCCTTTAGGTTTAGGGGTCCCTGGAAATAGGGTTTTGGGGCCCTGAGGTTACGGTCCCCTGGAAATGGGGTTTTGGGGCCTCTAGGTTTAGGGGCCCATGGAAATGGGGTTTTGGGGCCTCTTAGTTTAGGGGCCACTGGAAATGGGTTTTGAGGCCCCTGGGGTTAGTGGCCTTTGGAAAAGAGGTTTTGGGGCCCTAGGGTTAGGGGCCCCAGGAAATAGGATTTTGGGGCCCCTAGGTTTAGGAGCCCCTGGAAATGGGGTTTTGGGTCTCCTGGGGTTAGGGGCCCCTGGAGATGGGGTTTGGGGCGCCTAGGATTAGGGGCCCCTGGAAATGGGGTTTTGGGGCACCTAGGGTTAGGGGACTCTTGAAATGGGGGGTTTGGCCCCCTAGGGTTTTGGGCCCCTGGAAAAGGGATTTTGGGGCCCCTAGGTTTAGGAGCCCCTGGAAATTGCTTGTTGTGGCACGTAACCCTACCGGCCCCTTGAAATGGGGTTTTCGGGTCTCTGAGTTTAGGAGCCCCTTGAAATGGGGGTTTTCGGGTCCCTGAGTTTAGGGGCCCCTGGAAATGGAGGGTTGGGGCCAATGGGGATAGGGGCCCCTGGAAATAGGGTTTTGGAGACCCTATGTTTAGGGGCCCCCTGGAAATATGGGGTTGGGGCCCGTAACCTTAGGGGCCCCTGGAAATGGTGTTTTGGGGCCCCTGGTGTTAGGGGTTCCTGGAAATGGTGTTTTTGGGCCCTTGGGTTAAGGGTCCCTGGAAATGTTGTTTTGGGCCCCAGAAGTTAGGGGCCACTGGAAAAGGGGTTTGTTGTCCCTGTTGTTAGGGGGTCCTAGAAACGGGGGGTTGGGGCCTAGGGTTAGGGGCCCCAGGAAATAGGATTTTGGGTCCCCTATGTTTAGGGGCCACTGGAAATGGGGTTTTGGGGCCCCTGGTGTTACGGGCCTTTGGATATGGGGTTTTGAGGCCCCTAGGATTAGGGGCCCCTGGAAATGGGGTTCTGGGGCCCCTAGGTTTAGGGGACCATGGAAATGAGGGGTTTGGGCCGCTGGGGATAGGGGCCCCTGGAAATGGGGGGTTGGGGCCCCTGAGGTAAGGGGTGTCTGGAATTGGGGTTGGGGTCCCTGCGGTTTAGGGGCCCCTGGAAATGGAGGGTTAGGGCCCCTGGTGTTAGGGGCCCCTGGAAATGGGATTTTGGGGCACCTAGGATTAGGGGCCCCTTGAAATGGCGTTTTCGGGCCCCCTGGGGTTAGGGGCCCCTGGAAATGGGGGGTTGGGGCCCCTGAGGTTAGGGGTCCGTAGAAATGGGGTTTTGAGGCCCCTGGGGTTAGAGGCCCCTCGAAATGGGGTTCTTGGGCCCTTAGGGTTAGTGGCCCCTGGAAATGGGGTTTTTGGTCCCCTAGGTTTAGGGACGCCTGGAAATGGGGGGTTGGTTTTCCAAGGGCTAGGGGCACCTGGAAATGGGATTTTGGGGCCCCTATGTTTAGGGGCCCCTGGAAATGGGGTTCTCTGGCCCCTGAGTTTAGGGGCCCCAGGAAATGTTGTTTTTTGGCCCCTAGTCCTTAGGGGCCAATGGAAACTGGGGGTGGGGGTCCCTTGGGTTAGAGGCCCCTGGAAATCGGGTTTTGGGGCCACTGAGGTTAGGGGCCCCCTGGAAATGGGGGATTGGGGCCCCTAGGTTTGGCAGCCCCTGGTAATGGGTTTTTCGGTCCTATGGGGTTAGGGATCCCTAGAAATGGGGTTTTTCGGGCCCCTGAGGTTAGGGGCCCCGGGAAATGGGGTTTTGGGTCCTCTAGGTTTAGGGTCCCCTGGAAACGGTGGATGGGGACCCTAGGTTTAGGGCCCCGTGGAAATGGGGTTTTGGGCCCCCTGAGGTTAGGGGCCCCTGGAATTGGGGTTTTGGGGCCTCTAGGTTTAGGGGCCCCTGGAAATGGGAATTGGGGCCCCTAATGTTAGGAGCCCCAGGAAATGGAGTTTTGGGGCCCCTAGGTTTAGGGGTCCCTGGAAATGTGATTTTGGGGCCGCTAGGGTTAGGGGCCCCTGCAAATATGGTTTTGGGGCCCCTGAGGTTAGGGGCCCCTGGAAATTGAGTTTTGGGCCCCTTGGGTTAGGGCCCTCTGGATATGGGGTTTTGGGGCCCCTGCGGTAAATTACTCCTGGAAATGGGGTTTTTAGGGCCCCAGGGGTTAGGGGCCAATGGAAATAGGGTTTTGAGGCCTCTGAGGTTAGGGGTCTCTGGAAATGGGGGTTGGGGCCCCTAGGGTTAGGAGCCCCTGGAAATGGGTTTTGTGGATGTCATAAGTAGGTAGGTAAGGGTTAATTTTCTTTTACCTGTAAAGGGTGAAAAAGGGGGAACCAAACACCTGACCAGAGGACCAATCAGAGAACTGGACTTTTTAAAAGTCAGGGGCAGGAATTGGGTAATCTGTGTCTTTGTGTTTTCCTCAGCTATGGGAAAACAAGCTTCTCTCTAACTCCAGTCTTCTTTCTAATATTCTACTAAAAGTCTGTGAGTACAAAAGGAAACAAAGTAAATCGGCTGTGATGTGCTTTGTTTTGTATTTACTGTGTGTTGATTTGCTAGACTGTTTTAAATTGGCTATTTTTTAAATCAGACTGGTTATTCATATTTTCTTATAAGCAAGAGCCTGTATTGATCTTTAATGCCGTATTATTGTTCTGTATTTTCTTTCTTTTTATATAAAGTTTTCTTTTTAAACTTGTGAAAGTTCTTTCCTAGTGAGGCAAAGGGATAGAGATTTCTGTGTTAGTCTGTCTACCTCGGGGTGACAGGCTAGGGGGGGGGAGACAAAGCCAGCTGTTGGTCTTTTGTGTTCCTATTGTCCCAAGGTGATAGAACGATTATCTCTTGGAAAGCAGAGAAACAGGTTTTCTCCGTACTCGCAGGCTAGACAAAGAGGCAAGCCTGGGAGGGAGGGGGAAAGGGGTTATTTCTCCTGGTTTTAAGAATCCAAGGGATTTGGGGTTTGGGGTCCCCCCCCAGGGAAGGGTTGGGGAGACCAGAGAGAGGGAAGGGGGGTCAGGCCCTGTAAATTCCTGGCTGGTGGCAGCGAGAAAGATCCAAGCTGGGTACAGCTTGGGGAAGGTTCACAGTAAGCACCCAGATTTTGTACGCTAAAGTCCAGATTTGGGAAAAAACGTTTACTACAGGGGACCCTTACGTTTAGGGGTCCCTGGAAATGAGGTTTTGGGCATCTAAGTTTAGGGGCCACTGGAAATGAGGGTTGGGGCCCCCTAGGGTTAGGAGCCTCCCGAAATGGGGTTTTGTGGCCTCTAGGTTTAGGGGCCCCTGGAAATGAGGTTTTGGGGCCCCTAAGGATAGGGACACTGGAAATGGGGTTTTGGGGCCCCTGGTGTTAGGGGCGTTTGGAAATGGGGTTTTGGGGCCACTAGGGTTAGGGGCCGCTGGAAATGGGGTTCTGGGCCCCCTAGGTCTAGTAGCCCCTGGAAATGGGGTTTTTGGGACCTCTTGGGTTAGTGGCCCCTGGAAATGCGGGCTTTTGGGCCCCTGGGGTTAGGGGCCAATGGAAATAAGGTTTTGGATCCCCTTTGTTTAGGGGCCCCTACAAATGGGGGGTTGGAACCCCTAGGGTTAGGAGCCCCTGGAATTGGTTTTTTGGGGCCCCTGAGGTTAAGGGCCCCTGGAAATGGGGTATTGGGGCCTCTACATTCTGGGGAACCTGGAAATGAGGTTTTGGGGCCCCTCAGATTAGAGGCCACTGGAAATGAGGTTTTGGGGCCCCTGCTCCTAGGGACCTTTCGAGGCCGCTGGGATTAGGGGCCCCTGGAAATGGGGTTTTGGGGCCCCTATGGTTAGGGGCCCTTGGAAATGGGGGATTGGGGCCCCTGGGGTTAGGGGCCCCTGGAAATGGGGGGGTTGGGACCCGTTACCCTACGGGCCCCTGGAAATCTGTTTTTTCCGATCCCTGAGTTTAGGTCCCCCTTGAAATGGGATTTTTGGGACCCTGGTGTTGTGGGCCCCTGGAAATGCGGTTTTGGGCCCCTAGGGTTGGGGCCCCTGCAAATAGGGTTTTGGGGCCCCTAGGTTTAGGGGCCCCGGGAAATGGAGTTTTGGGGCCTCTGAGTTTAGGTGCCCCTGGAAATGGGTGGTTGGGGACCCTAACCCTAGGGGCCGCTGAAAATGGGGTTTTTGGCCCCCGAGGTTAGGTGTCCCTGGAAATGAGGTTTCGGTTCCCCTGGTTTTAGGGGCCACTGGAAATGGGGGGTTTGGGGCCCCTTGGGTTAGGGGCTCCTTGAAATGGGGTTTAGAGGTCCCTGAGGTTAGGGGACTCTGGAAATGGGGTTTTGGTGCCCCTGGTGTTAGGGGCCCCTGGAAATGGGGGGTTGGGGCCCCTAGGGTTAGGAGACCAACGAAATGGGGTTTTGGGTCCCCTAGGTTTAGGGGCCCGTGGAAATGGGGTTTTTCGGGCCCCTCTGGTTAGGGAACCCTGTATATGGGGTTTTGGGGCCCCTTGAGGTTAGGGGACCCTGGAAATATGGGGTTGGGGCACCTGAGGTTATGGGCCCCTGGAAATGGGGTTTTGGGGCCCAAGGCTTTAGGGGCCCCTGGATATGGAGTTTGGGGCCCCTTGGATTTGGGGCCCCTGGAAATCGGTTTGCGGGGCTCTGGGGTTAAGGGCCTCTGGAAATGTGGTTTGGGGGCCCCTGGGGTTAGGGGCTCCTGAAAATGGGCTTTTCCGGCCCCTGGGGTTAAAGGCCTTTGGAAATGGGTTTTTGTTGCCCCTAGGGTTAAGGGACACTGGAAACGGTGTTTTGGGGTCCCTGAGATTAGAGGCCCCTGGAAATTGGGTTTTGGGGCTTCTGGGGTTAAGGGCCCCTGGAAATGAGCTTTTGGGGGCCCTGAGATTAGGGGTCCCACGAAATAGGATTTTGTGGCCCCTGTGATTAAGGGCCCCCGGACTGGGGTTTTGGTGCCCAAGGGTTTAGGGGCCGCTAGATATGGGGTTGGGGCCCTTGGGATGTGGGGCCCCTGGAAATGGGGGTTTTAGGTTCCCTGAGATAAGAGGACCCCGGGAATGGGTTTTCAGACCCCTGGGTTTAAGGGCACCTGGAAATGGGTTTTTGGGGCCCCAGGGATTAGGGGTATCTGGATATGTGTTTTTGGGGGCCCTAAGGTTAAGGGTCTCTGAAAATGGGGTTTCGGGGCCCCTGGTGTTAGAGGCCCCTGGATATGTGGGTTGGGTGCCCCAGGGGTTACGGTCCCCTGGATATGGGGATTCGGGGCCCCAGGGGTTAGGGGCACCTGGAAATAGTCTTCGGCGGCCCGTGGGGTTAGGGGGACCTGAAAATTGGGGTTTTGGGCCCCTAACCCCAGGAGCCCCTGGAAATGGGGTTTTGGGGGCCCTGCTCTTAGGGGCCCCTCAAATTTGGGATTTGACCCATAGGTGTTAGTTGCCCCTGAATCTGGGGACTTGGGGCACCTGGTGTATGGGGCTCATGGTCCCATTTCCAGGGGCCCATTCCCTAGGTGCCCCAAAGCCCCATTTCCGGGGGCCCCTAAGCCTGGGGGACCGAAACCCCCATTTCCAGGGGCCCATAACCCTAGGGTCCTCATACCCCCATCACCATGGTCACCCAACCCTGGTGGCCCCAAACCCCATTTCCAGGGGGCCCAAACCCCTGGGGCCCCAAACCCACATATCCAGGGGCCAACACAACGGGTCCCAAAACCCTATTTCCAGGGACCTCTAACCCAAGGGGTCCCAAACCGCCATTTCCATGGGCCCCTAACCCCAGGGGCCCCAAAACTCCATTTCCAGTGGCCACTGACTCCTGGGGCTCCAAAAGCCCATATCCAGAGGCCCCTAACCCTGGGGGCCTGAAACCCCAATTTCCAGGGGACCCTAACACCAGGGGCCCCCAAACCCCATATCCAGGGGCCCCTAACCGTAGAGGCCCCACCCCCCCATTTCCAGGGGCCCCTTATCCCTGGGGCCCCCAACCGACATATGCAGGGGCCCCTAACACCAGGGGCCCCAAAATTCCATTTCCAGGGCCCCACAACTCCAGGGCCCACAAATCCCCATATCCAGGGGCGCCTAACCAAAGGGGACCCAGAGCCCCATTTCCAGGGGCCCAAAACCCCAGGAGCCCCAAAATACCATTTCCAGGGACCCATAACCCCTGGGGCCCCAAATCCTCATATCCAGGGGCAGCTAACAACAGGGGCACCAAAACACCATTTCAAGGGGGCCCTAACCCCTGGAGCCCCAAAACCCTATTTCCAGCAGCCCCTAAAACCAGGAGCAGCAAATCCCCATATCCAGGGTCAGCTAACACTAGGGGCTCCAAAAGCCCATTTCAAGGGGCCACTAATACCAGGGGCCCCCAAACCCCATTTCCAGGGGCCCCTAACCCCTGGGCCCCCCAAAACCCCATTTCCAGTTACCTTTAACACCAGGGGCCCCCAAACCCCACTTCCAGTGGTCCCAAACTCTGCGGGCGCCAAACCCCCATTTCCAGGGGCCACTAACCCTAGGGGCCATGAAACCACATTTCCATGAGCCAGAAACCCTTCGGGCCCCCAACCCACATATCCTGGGCCCCGAACAGCAGGGGCCCCAAAACCCCCATTTCCAGAATCCCCTAACCCTGGGGGCCACAAACCCCCATTTCCAGGTGTGCCTAGCCCCTGGGGCCCCAAAACACAATTTCCAGGGGCCCCAAACCACAGGGGCCAAAAAAATCGCAATTTCCAGGGTCCCCTAACCGCACAGGCCCCAGAACCCTATTTCCAGGTGTCCGTAAACGCTAGGGCCCCGAATCCCCATATCCAGGGGCCCCTAACCCCTGGGACCCCCAAACCCCCATTTCCAGGGGCCCCTTACCCTGGAGGCCCCAAAATCCCACTTCCAGGGGCCCCTAACCCCAGGGGCCTCAAAACACCATTTCCAGGGTCTCCTAACCACTGAGGCCCAGAACCCACATATCCAGGGTCCCCTAAAACCAGGGGCCCCAAAACACCAGTTTCAGGGGCCGGTAATCACTGAGGCCCAAAAACCCATTTTCAGGGCCCCTAACACCAGAGGCCCCAAACCCCCATATCCAGGGACCCCTAACCCCTGGGGCCCCAAAACCCCACTTCCAGGGGCCCAAAACACCAGGGGCACTAAAACTCCATCTCCAGAGCCTCATACACCAGTGAACCGAAACCCCCATTTCCAGGGGCCCCTAACGTCAGGGGCCCCAAAACCGCATTTCCAGGGACACCAACCCCTTGGGGACCCGAAACCCCATTTCCAGGGGCCCCTAAACCTAGGGGCCCTAAAGCCCCATTTCCAGAGACCTATACACCAGGGGCCCCAACTCCCCATATTCAGGGGCCCCTAACCGCTGGGTACCCAAAGCCCAATTTCCAGGGGACCCTAAGAGCAGGGGCACCGAAACCCCAATTTCCAGGGTCCCCTAACCCCAGGGACCCCAATGCCCCATTTCCAGGGACTCCTAACCCCAGGGGTCCCAAAACCCCATTTCCAGGGTCTCCTAACCCTACGGGCCCCAAACCCCAATTTCCAGGGGCCGCTAACACCAGGATACCCAAAACCATTTTTCAAGGTGCCCCTAACCCCTGGGGTACCAAATCCTGATATCCAGGTGCCCTTACCCCTGGGGCCCCAAAAACCCATTTCCAGGGGCCCCTAATCCCAGGGGCCCCAAAACCCCATTTCCAGGGGCCCGAAACACCAGGGGTCCCAAATCCCCTGATCGAGGGGCCCCTAACCACTTGGGCCTCCAAAACCTCTTTCCAGGGGCCCCTCACACCATAGGGGCCCCAAAACCCAATTTCCAGGGGCCCCAAACCACAGGGGCCAAAAAAATCGCAATTTCCAGGGTCCCCTAACCGCACAGGCCCCAGAACCCTATTTCCAGTTTTCCCTAAACCCTAGGGCTCAGAACCCTATTTCCAGGGGCTCCTAGCCCCTGGGGCTACAAATCCCCATATCGAGAGGCCCCTAACCCCTGGGCCCCCCAAAAAACAATTTCCAAGCGGCCCTAACACCAGGGTCCCCTAACCCTCGGGGCCCCAAAACCCCATTTCCAAGGGCCCCTAACCCCAGGGTCCAAAAAACCCATCTCCAGGGGCCCCAAACCATGGGGGCCTCAAAGTCCGATTTCCAGTGGCCACTAACCCAGGGGCCCCAAACCCCCATTTCCACGGGCCACCAACACCAAGGGCCTCAAAACCCTATTTCCAGGGGACACTAACCGTAGGGACCCCAATCCCCCATTTGCAGGGGCGCCTAATCCTAGGAGCCCCAAAAACCCCTTTCCAGGGGCCCCTAACCCCTGGGGACCCAAAACACCAGTTCCAGGGTCCTCAAAGCCCCGTTTCCAATGGCCCCTAACCCCTGGTGCCCCAAAACCCCATTTCCAGGGACCCCAAACAACAGGGGGCCCAAAACCCCATTTCCAGGGTCTCCAAAACACCAGGGGCCAAAAAAATCCCCATATCCAGGAGCCCTGAAAACCTGGGGCCCCAAAAACCGTATTTCCAGAGGCCTCTAACACCAAGGGGCCGAGAACCCCATTTCCAGGGGTCCCTCACCCTAGGGGCCCCAGAACCCCATATCCAGGGGCCCCTAACCATAGGGACCCAAAACCCCCATTTCCAGGGGCCCAAAACCCAAGGGGCCCCAAAACCCCATTTCCAGGGCCCCTAACCCCTGCGGCCCGAAATCCCCATATCGAGCGGCAACTAACACCAGCGGTCCCAAAACCCCATTTCAAGGGGCTGCTAACACAAGGAGCCCCAAAACCCCATTTCCAGGGGCCCCCAAACCCTATTTCCGGCCGCCCCTAACACAAGGGGCCCCAAATCCCCATATGCAGGGTCAGATAACACCAGGGGGCCCCAAAACCTCATTTCCATGGCCCCCAAACCGCAGGGGCCACAAATCCCCATATCCTGGGGCGCCTAACGCCTGGGGCCCCAAAAGCCCAATTTCCAGGGGCCCCTAACCCCAGGGGGCCCAGAATCTCATTTCCTGGGACCCCTAACCCCAGGGGCCCGAGAACCCCCATTTCCAGTAGCCCCAAACCCATGGGGACACAACTCCTCATATGCATGGGCAGCTAACACAAGTGGCCCCCAAACCCCATTTCAAGGCGCCGCTAACCCTAGGGGCCCCAAAACAGCATTTTCAGGGTCCCCAAACATCAGGGGCCTCAAAACCGAAAACCCAAATTTCCATGGGCCCCTAACTCCAGGGGCCCCAAAACCGCATTTCAAGGGGGCCCCTAACACCACGGGCCCTAAAACACCGTTTCAAGGGGCCCCTAAACTTGGGGGCCCGAAACCCCCATGTCCAGGGCCCCTAACCTTGGGTGCCCCAAACCCACCATTTGCAGGGGCCACCAACACCAAGGGCCCCACGCTCCCATTTTCCAGGGGCTTCTAACCCCAGGGGCCCCAAAACCCCATTTCCAGGGGACTCAAACCGTTAGGGCCCCCAACCCATATATCCAGGGGGCCACCAACACGAAGGGCCCCAAAACCCTATTTCCAGGGACCCCTAACTCTAGGGGCCACAAGCCCCCCATTTCCAGGGGCCCCTTACCCCTGGGGCCCCCAACCGACATATCCAGGGGCCACCAACACCAAGGGCCCCAAAACCCTATTTCCAGGGACTCCTAATCCTAGGGGACCCAAAACAAGATTTCCAGCGGCCACTAACGCCAGGGGCCCCCAAACCCCATTTCCAGGGGACCCTAACACCAGGGGGCCCCAAAACCCCATTTCCAGGGGCCCCTAAACGCAGGGGCCCCAAAACCCCACTTCCAGGAGTCCCTAACCCCAGGGGCCCCAAAAACCATTTTCCAGAGGCCCCAAACCCCAGGGTCCACAAATCCCCGTATCCAGGGGCACCAGCCCTGTGGCCAAGCAGGCAAATGAACAGAGCATTTCCTGTATGGAGCAACAGTGACACACGTGTGGCTACGTGTGGTAATGCACAGAGCATTTCACTCACAGAGCAACTGTGACACCATGTGGCCACGCGGAGTAATGCACAGAGCATTTACCTCTCAAAGCAACAGTGACACTCTGTGGCTACGCAGAGTAATGCTCTGTGCATTACCACACGTAGCCACACGGTGTCAGTGTTGCTTCCCTCACAGAGCAACACTGACACCGTGTGGCCATGCGGGGTAATGCACAGAGCATTTCCCTCAGACAGCAACAGTGACCCCCATTTCCAGTGGTCCCTAACCCTAGGGGGCCCGAAAACCACATTTCCAGGGGCCCGTAACCCCTGGGGCCCCAAAATACCATTTCCAGGGACCCCTAACACCAGGGCCCCAAAACCCAATTTCTGGGGACCCTAAACCCAGGGGCCCCAAAACCCCGCTTCCAGGGGTCCCTAACACCAGAGGCTCAAAAACACCATTTGAAGGGGCCTCAAACCCCTTAGGCACCCAACCCACATATCCAGGGGCCCCTAACCTCCAGAGGACCTAAAAACACGAGGGACCCCAAAACCCCATTTCCAGGGGTCCCTGACCCCAGGGGCCCCCAAACCCAATTTCCAGAGGGTCCCAATCCCAAGGGTCCATAAATCCGCATATCCAGGGGTGTCAGCCCTGTGGCTAAGTGGGCAAATGAACAGAGCATTTCCTGTATGGAGCAAACAGTGACACCGTGTGGCTACGTGTGGTAATGCACAGAGCATTTCGCTCACAGAGCAAGAGTGACAGCATGTGGCCACACGGGGTTATGCACAGAGCATTTCCCTTACAGAGCAACAATCACACACTGTGGCCATGCAGGGTAATGCACAGAGCATTTACCTCTCAAAGCTACAGTGACACTGTGGCTACGCGGGGTAATGCACAGAGCATTTCCCTCACAGAGCAACACTGACACCATGTGGCCATGCTGGGTAATGCACAGAGCATTTCCCTCATAGAGCAACAGTGACCCCCCATTTCCAGTGGTCCCTAACCCTAATGGCCCGAAAACCCGATTTCCAGGGGCCTCTAACCCCTGGGGCTCCCAAATCCCATTTCCAGGGACCCCTAACCGCAGGTTCCCAAACCCCCATTTCCAGGGGCCCCTAACCACAGGAGCCCCACACCCCCATATCCAGGGGCCCCCAAAACCCCATTTCCAGGGGCCCCTAACAGCTGTTGCTCTGTGGGAGATATTCCTTGTGCATTAACCTGCGTGGCCACAGGATGTCACTGCTGCTTGATGGAGGAAATACTCTGTGCATTACTCCGCGTGCCCACAGGGTGTCACTCTTGCTCTGTGAGGGAAATGCTCTGTGCATTACCTCACTTGGCCACACAGTGTCACTGTTGCTCTGTGAGGAAAATGGTCTGTGCCTTACCCTGCATGGGCACAGGGTTTCACTGTTGCTCTGTCGGCGATAGTCTTAGTGCATTAACCTGGGTGGCCACACGGTGTCACTGTTACTCCATTTAAGAAATACTCTGTGCATTACCTTGCATGGCTTCACGGTGTCACTATTGCTCCACGTAGGAAATGCTCTGTGCATTTCCTGGCATGGCCACAGCTTCTCACTGTTGCTCTGTGAGAGAAATCCTCTCTGCATTACTGCACGTGGCCACAGGGTGTCACTCTTGCTCTGTATGGGAAATTCTCTGTGCATTAACCCCGCATGGCCACATGGTGTCACTATTGCTCTGTGAGGGAAATCCTCTGTCCATGACCCTGCGTGGCCACATGGTGTCACCGATGCTTTGTGAGGGAAATGCTCTGTGCATTACCCCATGGGGCGAAACGGTGTCAGTGTGGCTCTCTGAGAGAGAGGCTCTGTGCATTACCCCTTGTGGCCACAGGGTGTCATTCTTGCTCTGCGAGGGAAATGCCTCTGTCCATTACCCTGCTTGGCCACATGGTCTCCCGGTTGCTCCCCGAAAGTATTGCTCTGTGCCTTACCCTGTGTGCCCACAGTGGTATCACTGTTCGCTCTGTTGGAGATATTCTTAGTGTGTTAACCTGCATTTCTAGGGTTAGGGGACCCTGAAAAAGGGGTTTTGGGGCCCCCTTTAAATGTGGTTTGGGGGGCCCCTAGAGCAGGGCCCCTGGAAATGGAGTTTTGGGGCCCCTTTTTTTAGGTTCCATTTGGAAATGGGGTTTTGGGGCCCCAGGGGTTAGGTGCGCCCCTGGATATGGGGATTTGTGGCCCCTTGGGGTTTGGGTCTCCTGGAAATGGGATTTTGGGGGCTCCTGGGGTTAGGGGGCTCCTGGAAATGGGCTTTTGTGACCCCTGGAAATGGGGTTTTTGCGGTCCCTGTGGTTAGGGGCCCCTTGAATTGGGTGTTTAGGGGCCACTGGGGTTTGTGGCACCTGGAAATGGGATATTTGGGCTCCTGGTGTTATGGGGTCCCTGGAAATGGGGTTTTTGGAGCCCCTGGATATGTCTGTTAGTGGCCCTTGGTGTTAGAGGCCTCTGGATATGGGGGGTTTGGGGCCCCTGGTGTTACAGGCCGCTGGAAATGTGGTTTTGGGATCCCCAAGTTTAGGGGCCCCTGGAAATGGGTGTTTGGAGCCCCTGGGGTTAGGAGACCCCTGGAAATGGGGGTTTGGTGCCCCTAGGGATAGGGGCCCCTGGAAATACTGTGTTTTGTGGGGCCCTTGGTGTTGGTGGCCCCTGGATAATGTGGGCTGGGGGTCCCCAGGGGTTTGGGGGCCCTGGAAACAGGGTTTTGGGGCCCTAGAAATGGGGTTTTGGGGGCCCCTGGTGTTAGGGTCCCCTGCAAATGGGTTTTTGGGGGCCCCTGGTATGAGGGTGTTAGGGGGGCCTCTGTGGTTGGGGGACCTCTGAAAATGGGGTTACGGGCTCTCAGGTTTAGAGGCATCTGGAAATGGTGTTTTGGGGGCCCCTGATGTTAGGTGCTCTTGGAAATGGGATTTTGGGAATGCAGCTGTAAGGGGACCCCTGGAAATGGGGGTTTTTGGGCCCATAGAAATTGGGATTTGAGGCCCCTAGAGTTAGGGGCCTCTGGAAATGGGGTTTTGGGGACCCTGGAATTAGGGGCCCCTGCAAATGGGAATTTGGGGGCCCTGGTGTTTGAGGCCCCTGGAAAATGGGGTTTTTGGGGACCCAGGGGGTTAGAGGCCCTTGGAAATGGGACATTTAGGGCCCGCGAAATGGTTTTTTTGCGGCCCCTAGTGTTAGGGGCCCCTGGAATTTGTGTTTTGGGTCCCCAGGGTTTAGGGAGCCCTGGAAATGGGGTTTTGCGTCCTTTAGGGTTAGCGGCCAAATGGAAATGGGGGGATTGGGCCCCCCAGAGGAATGCGGCCCCAGGAAATAGGATTTTGGGGCCCTTGGTGTTGGTGGTCCTGGAAATGGGGGTTTGTTCCCCCAGTGTTAGAGGGCCCTGTAAATGGGAGCTTTGGGGGCCCCTGGTGTTGGGGGCCCATTCAAATGGGGTTTTCGGGCCCCAAGGCTTAGGGGTCCTGGAAATGGGGTTTTGGGGCCCCTGGGGTTAGTTTCCCCTGGAAATGGGGTTTTGAGGCCCCAAGGGTTAGGGGGCCTCTGGATATGATGATTTGGAGCCCAAGGGATTAGGGGGCCTCCTGGAAATGGGGTTTTCGGCCCCCCAGGTTTAGGGGTCCCCTTGATATGTGGATTTGGGGCCGACAGGGGTTAAGAGGCCCCTGGAAATTGAGTTTTGGGGCCCTTCTTGAGTCAGGGGCCCCTGGAAATTGGGTTTTGGGGACCCTATGGGTTAGAGGGCCCCTGGATATTGGGGATTTGGGGCCCCCTGTGGTTTGGGACCCCTGGAAAGGGGGTTTTGGGGCCGTGGAAGATAGAGGCCTCCTGGTAATGGGGTTTTGGGGACACTGGCAATGGTGGGTTTTGGGGCCCCTGGTGTTAGGGGGCTCCATGGAAATGGGGGTTTTGGTGCCCCAGGAGTTAGAGGACCCTGGATATGGGGATTTGGGGCCCCTTGGGTTTGGGGCACCTGGAAATAGGGGTTTTGGGGCCGCAGGGCTTAGGAGCCCCCCTGGAAGTGGGGATTTCTGGCCCCTGGGGTTTGAGGCCCCCTGGAAATAGAGTTTGGGGGTCCCCCCACGGCTAGGGGCCCTGGAAATGGGGTTGTTGGGGGACCCTGGTGTTAGGGACCCCCTTGAAATAGTGTTGTGGGGCCCCTGGTGTCAGCTGCCGCCTGGATATCGCGGATTTCGGCACCTCAAGGGGTAAGAGGGCCCCTGGAAATGGGGTTTTGGTGCCCCTGGGGTTAGGGGGCCCCTGTGAAAAATGGGGGTTTCTGGTCCGCTAGAGTTAGGGATCCCTGGATATGGGGTTCTGGGGCCCCTGAGGGTTAGGGGACCAAGGAAATGGGGATTTGTGGCCCATGGTGTTTGGGGCCTCTGAAAATGGGGTTTTTGGGGCCCCTGGGGTTAGGGGGTCCCTGGAAATGGGGGTGTTCGGGACCATAGGGTATGTGGCCCCACCTGGAAATGGGGGTTTTGGGGCCCCTGGGGTTAGGGGCCCTTGGGAAATTGGGGTTTTTGGGCCCCCAGGGGTTAGTGGCTCCCCAAAAATGGGGTTTTTCTGGCCCGTTTAAATTGGGGTTTTGGGACCCCTAGAGTTATTGGGCCCCTGGAAATGGGGTTTTTAGGCCCCCTGTATTTTAGGGGGCCCCCTGGAAATGGGGAGTTTTGAGGCCCCAGCGGTCAGGCCACCCCTGGATATGAGGATTTGTTGGCCCCCTCGCGTTTGGGGTTCCTGGAATTGGGGTTTTGGGGTCCCTTGGTGTTAGTTTCCCCTGGAATTGTGGTTTTGAGGCCCCCAGGGCCCAGCTTAGGGGCCCCAGTATATGATGATTTTGGAGCCCCAAGGGGTTACGGGCCTCCTGGGAAATGGGGTTTTCGGGCCCCCAGGGTTAGGGGCCCTTTGATATGTGTATTTGGGGCCCCAGGGGTTAGAGGCCCCTGGAAATGGGGTTTTGGGGCCCCTGGGGTTAGGCGGCCCCTGGAAATGGGGGTTTTGGGTCCCCTAGGGTTTACGGCCCCCTGGAACTGGGGTTTTGCCAGCCCCTGAGTATTAGGGACTCCTGGAACATGTGGATTGGGGGACCCCAGGGTTTTGCAGCCCCCTGGAAATGGAGGTTTTGGGGGCCCACCCCAGTTTAAAGTGGAACCTGGAAATGGAGGTTTCAGACCCCAGAGGTTAGGGGCCCCTGGATATCGGGATTTGGGGCCCCCTTGTGGGTTAGGGGCCCCTTGAAATGGGTGTTTGGGGTCCCTGGTGTTTTGGGGCCCCATGAAATGGGGTTTTGGAACCCCCTGTTGTTAGGGGTCCCTGGAAATGGGGGTTGGAGGCCCCCAGGGGGTTTGGGGCCCCTGTAAATGGGGGTTTGGTGCTCCTAGGTTTAGGAGACCCTGGGAAATGGGAGTTTGGGGCCCCTGCTCTTAGGGGCAGCTGGAAATTGAGCTTTGGGGGTACCAGGGGATAGGGGCCCCTGGATATGGAGAGGCTTAGGGGCCCCCTGGTGTATGGTGGGCTCTGGAAATGGGGGTTTTAGGGGCCCCTGGGGGTTAGGGGCCCCTGGAATTGGGGTCTTCGGGGCCCCAGGGGTTAGGTGTCACTTTAAAATGGGGTTTTTTGGAGTGCCCCTGGGGGTTAGGAGCCCCCTGGAAACGGAGGTTTTGGGTCCCTGGTGTTCAGGGCCCATGGAAATGGGGTTTTCGGGCCCCAGGGGTGAGTGGGCCGCCTGGACATGGGTATTTAGGGCCCCAGGCGTATTTCGGCGTTGTTAAATGGGGTTTTGAGGCCCCCCGGGTTAGGGGCGCCTGAAAAATGGGGTTTGGGGGCCCCTAGTGTTAGGGAGGACCCTGGAAATGGGGGTTTGGGGCCCCTAGCGTTAGGAGACCCTGGAAATGGGGTTTTTGGGGGCCTCCTCTGGTGTTAAGGGACCCCTGGAAATAGGTTTTGGGGGGCCCAAGGGGTTAGGAGCTTCCTGGATATGGGGATTTGGGGCCCCCTGGAGTTTGGGGGCCCCTGGAAATGGGGTTTCGGGGCCCCTCGTGTTAGGGGCCCCTGGAAATGGTGTTTTGGAGCCCCTGTTGTTAGGGGTCCCTTGAAATGGGGTGGTTGGAGGCCCCAGGGGGTTTGGGGGCCGCCTGTAAATGAGGGTATTGGGCCCCTGGGGATTGGGGGGTCCTGAAAATGGGGGGGTTGGGGCCCCCAGGGCTTAGGGGACCCTGGAAATGTGGGTTTGGGGCCTCTGGTGCTAGGGGCCCCTGCAAATGGGGTTCTGCGACCCCAGGGGGGTTAGGGGGCACCTGGAAACTGGGGGTTTTGGGGCCCCAGGGGTTAGGGCCCCCCTGGGAAATGGGATTTTGGGGGCCCCTGGAGGTTAGCGGCCCCTGGAAATGGGGTTTTGGAGCCCCAGGGGTTAGGTGCCCCTAAAAACGGGGCTATGGGTCCCCTCGGGTTAAACGGTCCTTGGATCTGGAGTTTTGGCTCCCCTGGTGTTTAGGGGGCCCCTGGATATGTGGATTGGGGGACCCAGGGTTATTGCGGCCCCTGGAAATGGGTTTTGGAAGGCCCAGCGATTAGGGGTCTCTGGAAATTGGGTTATTGGAGGCCCCCAGTTTAAGGAGGGGGGCTCCATAGAAATGTGGGTTTTGGGCCTCTGGGTTTAGGGGCCCCTGGAAATTGGGGATTTGGACCCCAGGGGTTAAGAGCCCCCTGGATATGGGTATTTGGAATCCCTGGTGTATGGGGCCCCTTGGAAATGGGGTTTTACAGCCCCTGGGGTTAGGGGCCCATGGAAATGGGGGTTTGGGGCCCCTTGGGGTTTGGGGGCCCCCTGGAAATAGGGTTTTGGAGCCCCCTGGAGTTAGGGGCCCCCTGGAAATTGGGGTGTTATGGGCCCCTAACCCTCAGGGGCCCCCTGTAAATGGGGTTTTAGGGCCCCTGCTCTTAGGGGCGCCCTGGAAATGCGGAGTTTTTGGGCCCCTGCATCTTAGGGGCCCCTGGATATGGGGATTTGGGGGGCCCTCGTGTATGAGGGCTCCTTTATAAATGGGGTTTTAAGGGTCCCTAGGGTCAGCGGCCCCTTGAAATGATGTGCTGGTGGCTCCTGGGTCTAGGGGCCCCTGGAAATCGGGGTTTTCGGGCCCCTGGGGGTTTAGGGGTCCCTGGAAATGGGGTTTTGGGGCCCCCAGAGGCTATGTGCACCTGGAAATGGGGTTTTGGGGTCCCCGGTGTTTGGAGCCCCAGGAAATGGGGGTTTCGGGGCCCCATGGTTGAAAGGGCCCCTGGATATGGGGATTTCGGGTCCCAGGGCTTAGGGGAACTGGAAATGGGGGATTTGGGGCACCTAGGGTTAGGAGACCTTGGAAATGGGGGGTTTACGGCCCCTGCTCTTAGGGGCCTCTGGAAATTGTGCTTTGGGGCCCGATGGAGTTAAGGGCCCCTGGTTCTATGGGGACTTTGGAAGGCCCCTGCGTGTATGGGGCTCTGGGAAATGGGGTTTTAGGGGTCCCTGGGGTTAGGGGTCCCTGGAAATTGCGGTTTGGGGACCCTAGGGTTAGGAGACCCTGGAAATGGGAGGTTTGGAGCCCCTAGGGTTAGGAGATCCTCAAAATTGGGTTTGGCGCCCCCTGGGTTTAGGGGGCCCCTAGAAATGGGGAGTTTGGTAACCGTGGTGGTTGTTTGAGGCCCCCTGGAGGAATGTGGTTTTGGGGACCCAGGGGGTTACGTGCCCCTGGAAATTGGAGGTTTTTGATGGCCCCTGGTGGGTTTAGGGGTCCCTGGATAATGGGGTGTTGTGGGGCACCTATGGGTTAGGTGACCCTGGAAATGGGATTGTGGAGCTCCCTGCAAACTGGGGCCTCTTTGGGCCCTCCAGGGGTTAGGGGGCCCCCGATATATGGGGACTCTGGGTTGCACCCGAGAAACCCCATTTCGCAGGGGGGCCCCTAGACCCAGGAGGGCCCCAGCCACATCATTTCAAGGGGGCCGCTAACCCCAGGGGCCCCAACCGCCGCTTTTGCTAGGGGCCCCTAAACCCAGGGGTCCCAAAACACTCATTTCCATGGCCCTCAAACACCACAGGTACCAAATCCCCATTTCTAGGGGCCCCTAAACCCAGGGGCGCCAAAACCCCATTTCCAAGAGCCCCTAATACCTGGGGCCCCAAAACCCCATTTCCAGGTGCCCATAACCCTAGGGGCCCCAAAACCCCCATTTCCAGGGGCTCCTAACCCTACGGACCCCAAACCCCCCATTTTCAGGTGCCTCAAACCCCAGGGGCACCAAAACCCCATTTCCAGGGGCCCCTAGCCCCTGAGGCTACAAAATCCGCATGTCGAGGGGCAGCTAACACCAGGGGCCCAAAAACCCCATTTTCAAGGGGTCGCCAAAAGCCAGGGCCACAAATCCCCATATCCGAGGGCGTCTGACCACTGGGGCCCCAAAACCCCTTTTCCAGGTGCCCCTAACCCCTGGGATCACAGAACCCCCATTTCCAGGGGCCCCCTAATAACCTTGGGCCCCCAAACCACACATTTCTAGGTGCCCCCAAAACACCATTTCCAGGGCCTCTCACCGCTGTGAGCCCCAAAACCCAAATTCTAGGTGCCCCTAAACACCAAGGGGCCCCCAATGCTACCATTTCCAAGGGCTCCCCTAACTACCTGCGGCCCCAAAACCACATTTCTAGGTTCCCCTCAAAGAGAGGGGCCCCCCCAAACCCCAATTATTCAGCCGGCCCCCAAACATCAGGGGACCCAAATCCCCATATCCAGGTGGCTGTCCCTAGCCCCTGGGGGCCCCAAAAACCCAATTTGCATAGGGACCATAAAGCTCCAGGGGCCCCAAAAACTCATTTCCAGGGGCCCCTTACCAAAAGGTCCTAAAACCCCCATTTCCAGGGGGCCCCTAATAAAGAGGGGCCCCTATCCCCTTGGGCCGCAAATCCCCATATCCATGAGCAGGCTAACACCAAGGGACCCTCCAAACCCCATTTCAAGGGGCCTCATAACACAAGGGGCTCTAAACTCCATTTTATCAGAGGGCCCCTAACCCTGGGGTGCCCGAAACCCCCAATTTCCAGAGGCCCGTACCCCTGAAGGACCCCAAACACCCACCATTTCCAGGGGTCCCTAAACCCTGGGGGCCCCCAAAACCCCCATTTACAGGGCCCCTCAAACCCCTGGGGCCCTCAACCCACATATCCAGGGGCCACCAACACGAAGGGCCCCAAAACACACTATTTCCAGGGGCCCCTAAACCTAGGGGGCCACAAACCCACCATTTCCAGAGTCCCCAAACCTCAGGGGCCCCAAACCCCGATTTCCAGGGGCCCCTAACCCCTGGGGCCCTCAACCCCATATTTCCAGGGCCCTCCAACCCTAAGGGCCCCAAACCCCTTTTCCAGGGGCCCTCCGAACCCAAGGGGCCCCAAAAACACCATTTCCAGGGGCCCCTAACCCCAGTGAGACCCAAAACCCCATTTCCAGGAGCCCCAATCCCCGGGGGCCACAAATCCCCATATAGAGGGGCGCCTAACCCCTGGAGCCCCAAAAGCACCATTTCCAGGGGCCCCTAAAACTAGAGGCCCCAAAACCCCCATTTCCAGGGACCCTAACCGTAGGGGCCCCAAAACCCTATTTAAAGGAGGCCCAAAACCCCATTTTCAGGGGTCCCCTATCCGCTGGGGCCCCAAAACTCAATTTCCATGGACCACATAACACAAGGGGCCCTCAAACCTCCATTTTCAGGGGCCCCACTACACCCTGGGGCCCCAAATCCCCATATCTAGGGGGCGCCTAACCCCTGGGGGTCCCAAACGTCCATTTCCAGGGGCCCCAAAACCCCATTTTCACGGGCCCCTAACCCCAGGGGGCTCCTAAAAAACCATTTCCAGCGGCCCAAAACCCCTATTTCCACTGGCCCCTAACCCCTGGGGCCCCCAAAACCACCATTTCCAGCGGCCCTAACCCCTGGTGCCCAAAACCCCTCATTTTCCAGGGCCCCCAACCCTAGGGGGGCCCCCAAACACCCATTTCCAGGGCCCCCTAACCCCAGGGGCCACAAAACCCCATTTCCAGGGGCCCCAAAACCCCAGGGGCCACAAGTCCCCATTTCAAGGGGGAGC
Source organism: Aldabrachelys gigantea (assembly GCA_026122505.1). NCBI lineage: Eukaryota > Metazoa > Chordata > Testudines > Testudinidae > Aldabrachelys > Aldabrachelys gigantea. Next base: position 22,870,161 of record CM047503.1, read on the forward strand.
CTAACCCCTGGGGCCTTCCCAAAACTCAATTTACAGGGGCCACTAACCCTGGGTGGCTCCAATACCCCCATTTCCAGGGGCCCCTAATCCCAGGGATCCCAAAAACCCATTTCCAGGGGCCCGTAACCCCAGGGGCCCCAAAACACCCGATTTCCAGGGGCCCCTTTTTCTAGAGGCCCCAAAACCCCATTTCCCTGCTGCCCAAAAACCTCATTTCCAGGGGCCCCTACACCCAGGGACCCCAAAACCCCATTTCCAGGGGCCCCAAAAACATCATTTCCAGGGGCCCCTAATCGCTGTGGCTCCAAAACAGCAATACCTGGGGGCCCTAAACACCAGGGGCCCCAAAACCCTACTTCCAGGGGCCTCAAAGCTCCATTTCCAAGGGGCACCTAACACCTGGGGCCCCAAAACCCCATTTCCAGGGGTCCCTAACTCCAGGGGCCCCCAAAACACCCAATTTCCAGGGGCCCCTACCCCCCTAGGGCCCCAAGCCCCCATTTCTGCGGGTCCCTAACCCCTTTGGGGCCCAAAACCCCCATTTCCAGGGGGACCCAAACCCCTGGGGCCCCCATCCCACATATCCAGTCCAGGGCCCACCCACAGCAAGGGCTCCAAAATCCTATTTCCAGGGACCCCTAACCCTAGGTGCGCCACGACACCATTTCCAGGGCCCCCTAAACCCAGGGGCCCCAAACCCCCCATTTCCAGGGGGGCCTTAACCCTGGGGAGCACACCAAAACCCAATTTCCAGGGGCCCAACCGTTAGGGCCCTCCAACCCACATATCCAGGGGCCACCAACTCCAAGGGCCCCAAAACTCCTATTTCCAGGGGGCCCCTAATCCTAGGTGCCCCAAAACAAGATTTCCAGGGGTCACTAACACCAGGGCGGGCCCCAAAATCCCATTTCCAGAGGCCCCTAACCCAAGGGACTCTAACACTCCAATTTCCAGTTGCCCCCAGGACCCGAGGGGCCCGCCAAAACCCCACTTCCAGGGGCCACTAACACCAGGGACAGCAGAATCCCCATTTGAAGGGGCCTGAAACCCCTGGGGCACCCAAACCCACGATATCCAGGGGCCTCCTAATTCCAGGGGACCCCAAAACCCCATTTCCAGGGGCCCCCTAACCCGAGGGACCCCAAAACCCCATTTCAAGGGGTCATTAACCACCCAGGGGCCCCAAAACCCCAATTTCCAGAGGGCCCCCAAAACCCAGGGTCAAAAATAACCAATAACCAGGTGGCGCCTATCCCCCAGGGGCCACAAGTCCCCCATATCCAGGGGCCCCTAACCCTTCGGTTCCCCGCCATACACCCCATAACCCTGCCAGGAGCCCCTAACACGAGGTGCCAGCCAATCCATCCCCATATCCAGGGGGTCCTCAAACCTAGGGCCAAGAAACCCATTTCCAGGAGCCCCTAACCCCGGGGCCCCCAACCCACATACTCATGGGGCCACGAACACCAAGGGTCTCCCAACCCCTATTTCTAGGGGCCCCTAATCCCAGGGGACCCAAACCCCCCATTTCCAGGGGTCCCGTAACCCTGGGGGACTCCGAAAACGCCCTTTTCAAGGGGGCCCAAATCCTTGTGGCCCCCAACCCACATATACAAACGGCCACCAACAGCAATGGACCCAAATCCCTATTTCAAGGGGCCCCTAACCCTGGGGGGGGGGCCCCAAACCCTCATTTCCGAGGGCCCCTAAACCCAGGGGCCCAAAACCCCCATTTCCAGGGGCCCCTAACCCTGGGTGCCCCTCAAAACTCCGCTTTCCAGAGGCCCCAACAACCCTGGGGGCCCCCAAAACCCCATTTCCAGGGTCCACAAACACAAAGGGATCCCAAAATCCTACATTCCAGGTGTAGCTAACACCAGGGGGCCCCAAAATCCCGCATTTCCAAGGGGCCCCTAACACCAGGGGCCCCCAAAACTCCATTTCCAGTCCACCCCCTAACTCCTAGGGGTGCTTCCAAAACCCTCATTTCCAGGGGCACTACCCTAGGGGCCCCAAAACCCACCATTTAAAAGGGGCCCCGAAACCCCTTTTTCAGGGTCCCCATAACCCTGAAGAATGGAGGTTAATACCACTACGAATATCCCCAACAGAGCAACAGTGACCACCAGGTGGGCAGACAGGGGTAATGCACAGAGTAATTCTTTCATGGAGCAACCGGGAGACCAAGTGGCCACGCAGAGTAAAGCCCATGCGAATTTAAGGCACAGAGAATTTCACATACAGATGCAAGAGTGACACCCTGTTGCCACGCTGCGGTAATGCAGAGAGCATTTCTCTGCCCGGAAGGCAACAGTGAGTCCCTGTGGCCATGCCAGGGTAATTCAGTAGAGCATTTCTCCTAAATGAGGTAGCAACAGTGACCACCCATGTGGCCTCACGTGTGGTAATGCTCTAGAGCATTTCCACTCACAGAGCAACATTGACACCCCTGTGGCCATGTCAAGGTAATGCACAGCGTACTTCATTACATTGAGTAACAGTGACACTGTGTCGCCAACGCAGGTGTAATGCTCTACTAAGACTATCGCCGACAGAGCAACAGTGAAACCCGTATACCCATGCAGGGGTAAGGCCACAGAGACCATTTTCCTCACAGAGCAACAGTGACACCGTGTGGCCAAGTGAGGATAATGCCACAGAAGCATTTACCTCAGAGAGCAACAGTGACACCCTGTGGGGACGCGGAGTAATACACAGAGCATTTCCTGAATCAAGTCAACAGTGACCCTGTGGCCATGCAGGTTAATGCACAAGGAATATCTCCCCACGGGAGCCAACAGGTAGTTACGGGCCCCTGGGAAATAGGGGGGTTTTCATGGGCCCCTGGACATGGGGGTTTGGTGGCCCCTGTGGTTTAGGGGCCCCCTGGAAACGGGGGTTTGTGAAGCTGGGGATTAGGGGCGTCCCTGGGAATGGAGTTTTCGGAGACCCCTAAGCTTAGGGACCACTGGAATGAGGATCACTGTTGTCTAGTAAGGAGGGAATATGCTCTGTGCATTACCCCGCACTTGGCCACACGGTGTCAGGGGTGGTAGTGTTGCTTTGAGAGGTAAATGCTCTGTGCATTACCCTGCGATGGCCACAGTGTGTGATTGTTTGCACCTGTAAGGGTCATGCCCTGTGCATCAACCCCGCCTGGCCACATGTGTAACTGTTGCTCTGTGAGCGTGAAAAGCTGCTGTGCATTACCACAACGTAGCCCCATCGGTGTCACTGTTGCTCCATACAGGAAATGCTCTTGTTCATTTACCGCACTTGGCCACAGGGCTGGGCAGCCCTGGATATGGGGAGTTGTGGACCCTGTGGTTTTGGTGGGCCTCTGGAAAATGGGTTTTTGGGGCCGCTGGGGTTACGGGACCCCTGGAAAAGGGTTGGGTTTTGGGGTCCCTCAGGTTTGAGCGTCTCCCCTGGAAGTTAGGAGCCCCCTGGATATGTAGGGCTTTGGGTGCCCAAGGGGTTTGAGGCCCCTGGAAAAAAGGGATTTTTGGGGCCCCCTGGTGTTAGGGACACCTGGAAGGAATGGGGTTTTTTGGGGCCCCTCCAGGTTAGGGATCACCTGGATATTGGTGGGCTGGGGGCCCCCAAGTTTAGGGGGGTCTTGGAAATGTGGGTTTTCTGGGGGGCCCCATGTGTTTATGGGGCCCCTGGAAATGGGATTTATGTGGGGCCTCTGGAGTTAGGGGCGCTGTGAACAATGGGGGGTTTGGGCCTCAAGGCTTAGGGGCCCCTGGAAATGGGTTTTATGGGCCCCTGGAAAATGGGGATTTGGGCCCCATGGGGGTTATGGGTCTCCTGAATGGGGCGATGTGGCTCCTGGGGTTAGGGGCTCCTGGAAATGTATTTTCCCCCTCACCTATGAGTAAGGGGTCGCTGCGAAAAGGGGGTTTTCAGTGCCCCTAGTGTTAAGGGCCCCAGGAAATTGGGTATAGTGGACCAATGGGTTAGGGGCCCCTCGATATGGGGGTAATGGGGCCCCCAGGGATAGAGGGCTCCGGGAAATGGGGTGGTGGTTTTTTTAGGGCACAATGGTTTTAGGGTCCCCTGGATATGCTGGTTGGGGGGCCCCGGGGTTTTGTGGACCCTGGAATATAGGGATCTTTTCCCATGGTGAGTTAGGGGCCCCTCCCATGGAAACGGGGTTTGGGGGCCCCTGGTTGTTAGGGCCCCTTCAAAATGGGGTTTTGGGGGGCCCCCCAAGGTTTAGGGGCCCCATGGAAATGGGGTGGTTTTGGGGCCCCTGGGTGATTAGTTTTCACCTGGAAAGTGGGGTTTTGAGGCCCCAGGGGATAGGGGAACCTGGTTATGATGATTTGGGCCCCTGAGGGGGTTATAGGGGCCCCTGGAAATGGGGTTTTTGGGCCCCCAGGATTAGGGGCTCTCTTGATATGGGGATTTGGGGCCCAGGT
>CM047503.1:22875087-22891224 GCA_026122505.1 Aldabrachelys gigantea
AGGGGTCACTAAACTCTGGGGCCAAAAAAAACCCCAATTTCCAGGGGCCCATAACCCCAGGGGCCACAAAACCCTATTTCCAGGGGTCCCTAACCCTGGAGCCCCAAACCCCAATTTCCAGGGGCCCCTAACACCAGGGGAAACAAAACCCCATTTCCAGGGGCCCCAAACCCTTGGGGCCCCCAACCCAGATATCCAGGGGCCCCGAACTCCAGGGGCCCCAAAACCCGATTTCCAGGGTCCCCTAATCCCAGGGGCCACAAAACCCAATATCCATGGGCCCCCTAACCCCTGGGGCCCCAAAACCCCATTTCCAGTGGCCCCTAAACCCTGGGGCCCCAACCCCCCTTTTCCAGGGGCCCCAAACCCCTGGGGCCCCCAACCCACATATCCAGGAGCCACCAACACCAAGGACCCCAAAACCCTATTTCCAGGGGCCCCTAACCCTAAGGGCGCCAAGTCCCCATTTCCAGGGGCTCCTAACCCCAGGGGCTCCAAAACCCCATATCCAGAGGCCCCTAACCCCTGGGGCATCAAAACTACATTTCCAGGGGCCTCTTACACCAGGGGCCCCAAAACCCCATTTCCAGAGGCCCCTAACCCTGGGGGCCTCAAACGCCAATTTCCAGGGGCCCCTAACACCAGAGGCCCCAACACCCCATATCCAGGGGCCCCTAACCGTAGGGGCCCCAACATGCCATTTCCAGATGCCCCTAACCTCTGGGGCCCCCAACCCACATATCCAGGGGCCCCTAACACCAGGGGCCTCAAAACCCCCATTTCCAGGGGCCACTAAACCCAGGGGCCACAAATCCCCATATCCAGGGACGCCTAACCCCTGGGGCCCCAATACCCAATATCCAAGGGCCACTAACACTAGGGGCCCTAAAACCCCAATTCCAGGGGGCCCTTACCCAAGGGACCGGAAAACCCTAATTCAAGGGGCCCCAAGCCCCAGGAGCCCGAAAACACCATTTCCAGGAGCCCCTAACACCAGGGACCCCAACACCATATTTCCAGGGGCCCTTCAGCCCAGGGGCCCCAAAACCCCCGTTTCCAGGAGCCCCTAAACCTGGGGGCCCGAAATCCCCCATTTCCAGGGGCCCCTAACCCCAGGGGCCCCAAATCCTCATTTCCAGGGGCCTCTAACCCCAGAGGCCCCAAAACCCCATTTCTAGGGGCCCAAAACCCATGGAGACGCCAACCCACATATCTAGGGGCCCCAAACACCAGGAGCCCCAAAACCCCATTTCCAGGGGCCCGTAAACCCAGGGGGCCCCAAAACCCAATTTACCGGGGCCCTTAACCCCAGGGGCCCGAAAAGCCCATTTCCAGGAGCCCCTAACCCTAGGAGTCCCCAAACCCCATTTCCAGGGGCCCCTAACACCAGGGGCCCCAAAACCCCTTTTCCAGTGGCCCCTAGCCCCTGGGGCCCCAAATCCTCATATCCAGGGGAAGATAACACCAGTGGCCGCAAAACCCGATTTCAATTCACCCGTAACCCTAGGGGCCCGAAACCCCCCATTTCCAGGGGCCCCTAACCCCAGGGGCCCCAAATCCTCATTTCCAGGGGGCCCTAACCCCAGGGCCCCCCAAACCCCATTTCTAGGGGCCCAAAACCCCTGGAGACCCCAAACGACATATCTAGGGGCCCAGAACACCAGGAGCCCCATAACACCATTACCAGGGGCCCCCTAAACACAGGGGGCCCCAAAAACCAATTTCTGGGGGCCCTTAACACCAGGGGCCTGAGAAGCCCATTTCCAGGAGCTCCTAACCCTAGGAGCCCCAAAACCCCATTTCCAGGGGCCCCTAACACCAGAGGCCCCAAAACCCCTTTTCCAGTGGTCCCTAACGCCTGGGGCCCCAAATCCTCATATCCAGGGGAAGATAACACCAGTGGCCCCAAAACACCATTTCAATGCGCCCCTAACCCTAGGGGCCCCAAAACTCCATTTCCAGGGCCCCCAAACCCCAGGGGCCACAAATCCCCATATCCAGGGGCGCCTAACCCCTGGGGCCCCAAAACCCCATTTCAAGGGGCACCTAACCACAGGGGCCCCAAAACCACATTTCCAGGGGCCCCTAACCCCTCGGGCCCCAAAACCCAATTTCCAAGGACCCATAATTCCAGGGGCCCCAAAAAACCATTTCCAGGTGCCCCTAACCCCTGAGGCCCCAAAACCCCATTTCCAGGGACCCCTAACAGCAGTGGCCCCCAAACTCCATTTCCAGCGGCCCCTAAGCCTGGGGCACCCAAAACACCAATTCCAGGGGCCTCAAAGCCCCATTTCCAAGGGCTCCTAACCCCTGGGGCCCCAAAACCCCATTTCCAGGGACCCCTAACAACAGGGGGCCCAAAACCCCATTTCCAGGGCCCCCAAAACACCAGCGGCCACGAATCCCCATATCCAGGGGCCCCGAAAACCTGGGGCCCCCAAAACCCAATTTTCAGGGGCCCTTAACACCAGGGGGGCGAAAAGCCCATTTCCAGTGGCCCATCACCCTAGGGGCCCCAAAACCCCATTTCCAGGGGCCCCTAACACCAGGGGCCCCAAAACCCCAGTTCCAGGGGCCCCTAACCGTAGGGGACACAACCCCCCATTTCCCAGGGCCCCTAACCGCTGGGGCCCCAAAACCCCATTTCCAGGGACCTCTAACCCCTGGAGCACCAAAGCCCCAATTCCAGCGGCCCCTAACACCACGGGCCCCCAATGCTCCATTTCCAAGGACCCCTAACCCCTGGGGCCCCAAAACCCCATTTGCATGTTCCCCCAAAGACAGGGACACCAAAACACAATTTTCAGTGGCCCCAAACATCAGGGGACCCAAATCCCCATATCCAGGGGCTCCTAAACCGAGAGGGCCCCCAAACCCATTTTCCAGGGGCCCTTAACACCAGGGGCCCGAAAAGCCCATTCCCAGGAGCCCCTAAACCTAGAAGCAGCAAAACCCCATTTCCAGGGGTCACTAACCCCAGGGGTGCCAAAACCCCATTTCCAGAGGCACCTAACCCTGAGGGCCCCAACCCCCCATTTCCAAGGACCCTAACCCCAGGGGCCCCAAAAACCCCATTTCCAGGGGCCACTAACCCCAGGGGCCCCAAAACCCCCATTTCCAGGGGACTCTAAGACCGGGAGCCCGAAAACCCCATTTCCAGGGACACCTAACCCTGGGGGCCCCAACCCCCCGTTTCCAAGGACCCTAAGCCCAGGGGCCCCAAAACCCCATTTCCAGGGGCCACTAACCCCAGGGGCCCCAAAACCCCCATTTCCAGGGGACTCTAAGACCAGGAGCCCGAAAACCCCATTTCCAGTGCCCCTAACCCTAGGGGGCCCGAACCCACATATCCAGGGGACCCTAACACCAGGGGCCTCAAAACACTTATTTCCAGGGGCCCCTTACCCTAGGGGCTCGAAAACCTTATTTCCAGGGGCCCCTATGACCAGGAGCCCCAAAACTCCATTTCCAGGGGCCCCTAAGCCTAGGAGCCCCAACCCTGCATTTCCAAGGGCCCCTAAGCCCAGGGGCCCCAAAACCCCATTTCCAGGGGCCCCTAAACCCTGGGGCCCCTATACCCAATTTCCAGAGGCCTCTAACACCAGGGGGCCCTAAAACCCCATTTCCAGGGGCCCCTTACCCTAGGGGCCCGAAAACCCCATTTCCAGGGGCCCCTAGCCCCAGGGGCCCCAAAACACCATTTCTAGGGGGCGCTAACCCCAGGGGCCCCAACCCCGTATTTCCAGGTGTCCTTAACCCCAGGGGCCCCAAAACCCCATTTACAGGGGCCCCTAAACCCTGGGGCCCGAAAACGTCATTTCCAGGGGCCCCAAACACCACAGGCCCCAAAGCCCCATTTCCAGGGGCCCCTAATCCCAGGAGCCCCAAAACCCCATTTACAGGGGCCCCTAACCCTAGGGGCCGAAACCCCGCATTTCCAAAGACCCCTAACCCCAGGGGCCCCAAACCAGATTTCCAGGGGACCTAACCCCTGGGGCCCCAAAACCCCATTTCCACAGGCCCCTAAACTTGGGGGCCCCAAACCACCATTTCTGGGTTACCCTAACCGCAGGGGCCCCATAACCCCTTTTCCAGGGGCCCCAAAAGCCCATTTCCAGGGACCCCTAACCCCTGGGGCCCCAAAACCCCATTTCCAGTGGCCTCTAAACCCTGGGGCCCCAAAACCCCCATTTCCAGGGGCCCCAAACCCCTGGGGCCCGCCAACCCACATATCCAGGAGCCACCAACACGAAGGACCCCAAAACCCTATTTCAAGGGGCCCCTTATCTTAGGGGCCCCAAAGCCCCATTTCCAGGGGCCCCTAACCGCAGGGGCCGAAATCCCCATTACCAGTAGCCCATAAACCCAGGGGCTCCAAATCACAATATCGAGGGGCCCCTAAGCCCTGGGGCCCTAAATCCCAATTTCCAGGGGCCCCTAAGACCATGGCCCCGAAAACCCCATTTCCAGGGGCCCCTAACCCCGGGGGCCCCAAAACCCCCATTTCCAAGGGCCCCTAACCCCAGGGGCCCCAAAACCCCTTTTCCGGGTGCTCCTAACCCTGAGGGCCACAAACCCCCATTTCCAGGGGCGCCTAACCACGGGGGCCCCAAAACCCCATTACCAGGGGCCACTAAACCCAGGGGCCCCAAAACCCCATTTCCAGGGGCCCCTAATCCTGGGGGCAACAAACCCCAATTTCAAGGGCCACCAACACCAAGGGCCCCAAACCCCTATTTCCTAGGTCCGCTAACCCTAGCGGCCCCAATCCCCCATTTCCATTGGCCGCTAACCCTAGGGGCCCCAAAACCCCTTTTCCAGGGGCCCGAAACCCCAGGGGCCAAAAATCCCCATATCCAGGGGCGCCTAACACCACAGGCCCCAAAACCCCATTATCAGGGGCATGAAAACCCCATTTCCAGGGGCCTCTAACTCCTTGAGCTCCAAAAACCCCATTTCCAGGGGCCCCAATGCTCCATTTCCAAGGGCCCCTAAACCCCGGGGCCCCAAAACCCCATTTCCAGGTGCCCCAAACCCCTAGGGCCCCCATCCCACATATCCAGGGGCCCCTAACACCAGGGTCCCCAAAACCCCATTTCCAGGGGCCCTAAATCCCAGGGGCCCCCAAACCCCATTTCCATGATCCCCAAACCCCAGGGAGCACAAATCCCCATATCCAGGGGTGCCTAACCCCTGGGGCCCCCAAAACCCAATTTCCAGGGGCCCCTAACACTAGGGGCTCCAAATCCCCATTTCCTGGGGCCCCTAACCCCAGGGGCCCCAGAACTCCATTTCCAGTAGCCCCAAACCCATGGGGGCCCAAATCCTCATATCCAGGGACAGATAATACCAGTGGCCCCAAAACCCCATTTCAAGGCGCCACTAACCCTAGGGGACCCAAAAACCCATTCCCAGTGGCTCCAAACCCGAGGGGCCACAAAGCCGCAATTCCAGGGGCCCCTAACCCTAGGGGCCCCAAAACAGCATTTCCAGGGTCCCCAAACACCAGGGGCCCCAAATCCCCATATCCAGGGGGCCCCTAACACCTGGGACCCGAAAACCCCAATTTCCCAGGGGCCCTAACTCCAGGGGCCCTAAAAACCCATTTCCAGGGGCCCCTAACCCTAGTGGCCCAAATCCCCCCATTTCCAGGGGTCCCTAACACAAGGAGCCCCAAAACCGCATTTCCAGGGGCCCCTATCCCCTGGGGACCCAAATCCCCATATTCAGTGGCAGCTAACACCAGGGGCCCCAAAACCCCATTTTAAGGGGCCCCTAACCCTGGGGGCCCGAAACTTCCATTTCCAGGGGCCCCTAACCCGGGGGGCACCAAACCCCCATTTCCAGGGGCCCCTAAACCTGGGGGCCCCAAAACCCCATTTCCAGGGGACCCAAACCCCTGGGGCCCCCAACCCGCATATCCAGGGGACACCAACACCAAGGGCCCCAAAACCCTATTTCCAGGGCCCCTAACCCCAGGGTTCCCAAACCCCCACTTCCAGGGTGCCCTAATCCTGGGGACCCCAAAAACCCCATTTCCAGGGGCCCCAAACCGTTAGGGCCCCCCAACCCACATATCCAGGGGCCATCAACACGAAGGGCCCCAAAACCTAAATTCCAGGGACCCCTAACCCTAGGGGCCCCAAACCCCCTTTCCAGGGGCCCCTTACCCCTGGGGCTCCCAACCCACATGTGCACGGGCCACGAACACCAAGGGCCCCAAAACCCTATTTCCAGGGGCCCCTAAGCCTAGGGGACCCAAAACAAGATTTCCAGTGGCCACTAACATCAGGGGCCCCAAAACCCCATTTCCAGGGTGCCCAAATCCTGGGGACCCCAAAACCCCATTTCCAGGGGCCCCAAACCGTTAGGGCCCACAACCCACATATCCAGGGTCCATCAACACGAAGCGCCCCAAAACACAATTTCCAGGGACCCCTAACCCTAGGGGCCCCAACCCCCCATTTCCAGGGTCCCCTAACCCCAGCGGGCCCAAAATCCCAGTTTCAGGGGCCCCTAACACCAGGGGCCCCCAAACCCCATTTGAAGAGGCCTCAAACCCCTTGGGCACCCAACACGCTTATCCAGGGGCTCCTAACTCCAGGGGACCCAAAACCCGAGGGACCTCAAAACCCCTTTTCCAGAGGCCCAAAACCCCAGGGTCCAAAAATTCCCATATCCAGGGGCGCCAGCCCTTGCCAAGCTTGGAAATGAACAGAGTATTTCCTGTATGGAGCAACAGTGACACCATGTGGCCACGCGGGGTAATACACAGAGCATTTCCCTCAAAGATCAACAGTGACATTGCGTGGCCAAGCAGGGTTATGCACAGAACATTTCCCTTAGAGAGCAACAGTCACACCCTGTGGCCATGAGGGGTAATGCACAGAGCATTTACCTCTCAAAGCAACAGTGACACTCTGTGGCTACGCGGGATAATGAACAGAGCATTTCCCTTAGAGAGCAACAGTCACACCCTGTGGCCATGAGGGGTAATGCACAGAGTATTTACCTCTCAAAGCAACAGTGACACTCTGTGGCTACACGGGGTAATGCACAGAGCATTTTCATCAAAGAGCAACACTGACACCGTGTGGCCATGCGGGGTAATGCACAGAGCATTTCCCTCATAGAGCAACGGTGACCCCCAATTCCAGTGGTCCCTAACCCTAGGGGCCCGAAAACCCCATTTCCAGGGGCCCCTTAACCCCTGGGGCCCCAAAACCGCATTTCCAGGGGCCCCTAACCCCAGGTTCCCAACCCCCCCATTTCCAGGGGCCCCTAACACCTGTTGCTCTGTGGGAACTATTCCTTGTGCATTAACCTGAGTGGCCACAGGGTGTCACTGTTGCTTGATGCAGGAAATGCTCTGTGCATTACTCCGCATACCCACAGGGTGTCACTGTTGCTCTGTGAGGTAAATGCTCTGTGCATTACCTCACTTGGCCACACGGTGTCACTGTTGCTCTGTGAGGAAAATGGTCTGTGCATTACCCTGCATAGGCACAGGGTTTCACTGTTGCTCTGTCGGCGATAGTCTTAGTGCATTAACCTGGGTGGCCACACGGTGTCACTGTTACTCAATGTAGAAAATACTCTGTGCATTACCTTGCATGGCCACAGGGTGTCACTGTTGCTCTGTGAGGGAAATGCTCTGTGCATTACCAGACATGGCCACAAGGTGTCACCGTTGCTCCATGTAGGAAATACTCTGTGCATTACCTGGCATGGCCACAGGGTGTTACTGTTGCTCCATGAGAGAAATGCTCTGTCCATGACCCTGCGTGGCCACATGGTGTCACTGATGCTCTGTGAGGAAAATGCTCTGTGCATCACCCCATGTGGCGAAATGGTGTCAGTGTGGCTCTGTGAGAGAGAGGCTCTGTGCATTACCCCACGTGGCCACAGGGTGTCACTCTTGCTCTGTGAGGGAAATGCTCTGTGCCTTACCCTGCGTGGCCACATGGTCTCCCAGTTGCTCCCTGAAAGAATTGCTCTGTGCATTACCCTGTGTGGCCACATGGTGTCACTGTTGCTCTGTTGGAGATATTCTTAGTGTATTAACCTGCATGGCCACACGGGTGTCACTATTGCTCCATACAGGAAATGCTCTGTTCATAATCCCGCCTGGCAACAGGGTGTCACTGTTGCTCCATACAGGAAATGCTCTGTGGATTACAACACGATGCCACACGGTGTCACTGTTGCTCCATACAGGAAATGCTCTGTTCATTTCCCCGCTTGGCCACAGGGTGTCACTGTTGCTCTGTGAGGGAAATGCTCTGTGCGTTACCCCGCCTGGCAACAGGGTGTCACTGTTGCTCTGTGAGCGAAATGCTCTGTGCATTACCACACGTAGCCACACGGTGTCACTGTTGCTCTGAGGGAAATGCTCTGTGCAAGACCCCGCATGGCCACACGGTGTCACTGTTGCTAAATGCAGGAAATGCTCTCTGCATTGCTCTGTGTTTCCACAGGGTGCCATTGTAGCTCGGCGGGGGGATATTCTTAGTGCATTACCCTGCGCGGCCACACGGTGTCACTGTTGCTCTGTTAGGGAAATGCTCTGTGCATTATCCTGCGTGGCCACAGGGTGTCACTGTTGCTTCATGCAGGAAATGCTCTGTGCATTACCCCAAAAACCCAATTTCCAGGGGCCCCTAACACCAGTGACCCCAAAACCCCATTTCAAGGGGCCCCTAACCCTAGGGGCCCAAACCCCCCATTTCCAGGAGCCCATAACCCCAGGCGCCCCAAAACCCCATTTCCAGGGGCCTCAAAACATCATTTCCAGGGGCCTCTAACCCCTGGGGCTGCAAAACCCCAATACCTGGGGCCCCTAACAGCAGGGGTCCCAAAACTCTACTTCCAGGGGCCCCAAAGCTCCATTTCCAAGGGCACCTAACCCCTGGGGCCGCAAAGCCCCATTTCTAGGAGCCCCTAACTCCAGGGGTCCCAAAACCACATTTCAAGGGTCCCCAAACCCCAGGGGCCCCGAACCCACATATCCAGGGGCCACCAACACCAAGGGCCCCAAAACCCCATTTCCAGGGACCCCTAACCATAGGCGCTCAAAACCCCCATTTCCAGGGGACCCTAACCTCAGGGGCCCCCAAACCCCATTTCCAGAGGCCCCTATCCACTGGGGACCCCCAAATCCCCATATCCAGGGGCAGCTAACATCAGGGGCCCCAAAACCCCATATCCAGGGTCCCCTAACCCTGGGGGGCTGAAACCACCATTTCCGGGTGCCCCTAACTGAAAGGGTCGCAAAATCCCATTTCCAGGTGCCCCTAATGCTGGGGGCCCCAAAACCACATATCCAGGGGCTCCAAACACTGGGGACCCCAAAACCCCATTTTCGGGGGCCCCAAACCCTTGGGACCCCAAACCCACATATCTGGGGGCCACCAACACCAAGGGACCCAAAAACCCTATTTCCAGGGGTCCCTAACCCTAGGGGCCCCAAACCCCACTTCCAGGGGTCCCTAACCACAGGGGTCCCAAACCCCATTTCCAGGGGCCCCTAACACCAGGAACCCCAAAAAAACCATTCCAGGGGCCCCAAAACATCATTTCCAGGGGCCTCTAACCCCTGGGGCCCCAAAACCCCAATACCTGGGGCCCCTAACAACAGGGGCCGCAATACCCTAACTTCCAGGGGACCTAAAGCTCCATTTCCAAAGGCACCTAACCCCTGAGGCCCTAAAACCCCATTTCCAGGGGCCCCAAACCCCTGGGGCCCACAACCCACATATCCAGGGGCCACCAACACCAAGGGCCCCAAAACCCCATTTCCAGGGACCTTAAACCTAGGCGCCCCAAAACCCCCATTTCCAGGGGCCCCTAACCCCACGAGCCCCAAAACCCCATTTCCAGGGGCCCCTATCCCCTGGGACCCCAAATCCCCATATTCAGGTGCAGCTAACGCCACGGGCCCCAAAATACCATTTCAAGGGGCCCCTAACACCAGGGGCCCGAAAAGCCCATTTCCAGGGGGCACTAACCCTGGGGGCCCAAAACCCCTATTTCCACGGGCCCCTAACCGCAGGTTCCCAAAACTCCCATTTCCAGGTGCACCTAACCCTGGGGGCCCCAAAACCCCATTTCCAGGGACCCCAAACCCCCTGGGGACCCCAACCCATGTATCCAGAGGCCACGAACACCAAGGGCCCTCAAACCCTATTTCCAGGGGCCCCAAACCCTGGGGAACCCAAAAACCCATTTCCGGGCCCCCCAAACCCTTGGGGCCCCCAAACCACATATCCAGGGGCCCCTAACCATAGGAGCCCCAAACCCCCATTTCCAGGGGCCCCTAACCCCAGGGGTCCAAAACCACATTTCCAGGGGCCCCTAACCCTGGGGGACCCAAAACCCCATTTCCAGGGGCTGCAAACCTCTGGGGCCCCCAACCACATATCCAGGGGCCCCTTACACCACGGGCCCCAAAAGCCCATTTCCAGGGGCCCCTAACCCTAAAGGCCCCAAATCCCCATTTCCAGGTGCCCCTAAGCCTGGGGGGCCCGAAAGCCCCATTTCCAGGGGCCCATAACTCCAGGGTCCTCAAAACCCCATTTCCAGGGGCCCTAAACCCCTGGGGCCCTCAACCCACATATCCAGGGGCCAACACAAAGGGTCTAAAAACCCTATTTCCAGGGGCCCCTAACCCTAAGGGCCCTAAACACCCATTTCCATGGGCCTCTAACCCCAGGGGCCCCCAAAACTCCATTTCCAGTGACCCTTAACTCCAGGGGCTCCAAAACCCCATATCCAGAGGCCCCTAACCCCTGGGGCATCAAAAGTACATTTCCAGGGGTCCCTAACACCAGGGGCCCCAAAACCCCATTTCCAGAGACCCCTAACACTGGGGGGCCTCAAATCCCAATTTCCAGGGTCCCCTAACACCAGGGGCCCCAAAACCCCATATCCAGTGGCCCCTAACCATAGGGGTCCCAACCCCCCATTTCCACTGGCCCCTAATCCCTGGGGCCCACAACCGACATATCCAGGGGCCACTAACACCAGGGGCCCCAAAAACCCATTTAGAGGGGCCCCACCCCCAGGGGCCACAAATCCCCATATCCAGGGTCGCCTAACCACAGGGGCCCCAAAACTCAATTTCCATTGGCCCCTAACACCAGGGGCCCCACAACCCCATTTCCAGTGACCCCTGAGCCTAGGGACCCCAAACCCCCATTTCCACGGCCCCAAAACCCCAGGGGCCCAAAAACACCATTTCCAGGGGCCCCTAATCCCTGAAGCTCCAAATCCCCATATCCAGGGGCAGCTAACACCAGGGGCCCCAAAACCCCATTTCAAGGGGCCTCTAACACCAGAGGCCCCAAAACCCCGATTTCCAGGGCCCTGAAACACCTGGGGCCCCAAAACCCTATTTCCAGTCGCCCCTAACACCAGGGGCCCCCAAATCCCCATATCCAGGGTCAGCTAACACCAGGGGCCCCAAAACCCCATTTCAAGGGGCCCCTAACCCCAGGGGCCCAAAAACCCCATTTCCAAGGGCGTCTAACATCAGGGACCCCAAAACCCCATTTCCAGTGGCCCCTAAACCTGGGGGCCTCAAAACCCCATTTCCAGGGACCCCTAATGGAAGGGCCTGAAACCCCCATTTATAGGGGCCCCGAACCCCAGGGGCCCTAAACCCTATTTCCAGGTGCCGCTAATCTCTGGGTCTCCAAATCCCCATATCGAGGGGCCCATAACCCCTGGGGCCCCAAAAAAACAATTTCCAGGGGCCCATAACACCAGGGGCCCGAAAACCCCATTTCCAGGGGCCTCTAACCCTGGGGGCTCCAACCCACATATCTTGGGGACCCTAACCATAGAGGCCCCAAAACCCCATTTCCAGGGGCCCCTAACCCTGGGGGGCCTCAAACCCCCATTTCCAGGGGCCCCTAATGCAATGGCCCCCAAACCCTCATTTCAAGGGGCCCCTAACCCCAGGGGCCCTAAACCCTATTTCAAGGGGCTGCTAACCCCTGGTCCTCCAAATCCCCATATCGAGGGGCCCATAACCCTGGGGCCCCAAAAAACAATTTGCAGGGGCCCCTAAAACCAGGGGCCCGAAAAACCAATTTACAGGGGTCTCTAACACTGTGGGCCCCAAACCCCCATTTTTAAGGCCCAAACGCCAAGGGCCCCAAAACCCCTTTTCTCGGGGATCCAAACCCTGGGGGCCCCAAACACCCATTTCAGGGGCCCCTATATACGGGGGCCCCAAACCCCCATTTCCAAGGGCCCCTAAACCCAGGGGCCCCAAAGCCCCTTTTCTGAGGGACTCAAACCCTGGGGGCCCCAAACACACATTTCCAGGGGCCCCTTACCACGGGGGCCCCAAAACCCCATTTCCAGGGGCCCCAAACACCACCGGTCCCAAATCCCCATATCCAGGGTTCCCTAACCCCAGAGGCCCCAAAACCCCATTTCCAGGGGCCCCTAACCCTAGGGGCAGAAACCCCGTATTTCCAGGGGCCCCTAACCCCAGGGTCCTTAAACCTCCATTTCCAGCGGCCCCTAACCCTGGGGGCCCCAAAACCCCATTTCCAGGGACCCCAAACCTCTGGGGCCCCTAACCCAAATATCCAGGGGGCCAACACAAAGGGTCCCAAAACCCTATTTCCAGGGGCACCTAACCCAAGGGGCCCCAAACCCCCATTACAATGGGCCCTTAACCCCAGGGGCCCCAAAACCCCATTTCCAGAGGCCCCTAACCCTGGTTGCCTCAAACCCAAATTACAGGGTCCTCTAACCCCAGGGGCCCCAAAACCCCCATTTCCAGGGGCCCCTAACATTAGGGGAACCAAAGCTCCATATCCAGGGTCCCCTAACCCCAGAGGTCCCAACAACCCATTTCCAGGGGGCCCTAAACCTAGGACCCAAACAACCCCATTTCCAGGGTCCCCTAACCCTAGGGGCCCCAACCCCCCATTTTCAGGGGCCCCTAAACCTAGGTGCCCAAAACCCCATTTCCAGTGGCCCCTAACCCTAGGGCCCCGCAAACCCCATTCCAGGGGCCCTTAATTCTAGGCACCCCCAACCCCCCTTTTCCAGGGCCCCCTAAACCTAAATGCCCCAAACCCCCATTTACAGGGGCCCCTAATCCTAGGCACCCCAACCCCCCTTTTCCAGGGCCCCCTAAACCTAAATGCCCCAAAACCCCATTTCCAGGGGCCTCTAAACCTAGGGGCAACAAACCCCCCATTTCCAGGGGCCTCTAAACCTAGGGGCCCGAAAACCCCATTTCCAGGGGCCTCTAACCCTTGGGGCCCGAAGCCCCTATTTCCAGGGACCCCTAACACCTCTGGCCCCAAAACCCCATTTCCAGGGGCCCCTAATACCAGGTGCCCCAAAACCCCATTTCCCGTGGCCCCTAACCTCAAGGGCCCCAAAACCCCATCTCCAGGGCCCCTAAACCTAGGGCCCCAAAACCCCATTTCCAGGGGCCCCTAACCGTAGGGGCCCCAGAAACCCATTTCCAGGGGCCCCTAACCTTAGGGGCCCCAAAACTCCATTACAAGGGGCCCGTAATCCTAGGGGCCCCAACCCACCATTTCGAGGGGCTACTAACCCTAGGGGTCCCAAAACCACATTTCCAGCGGCCCCTTACACCAGGGGCCCCAAAACCCCGTTTCCAAGGGTCCCTAACATCAGCGTCCCCCAAAACCCTATTTCCAGGGGCCCCTAACTACAGGGGCCCGAAAACCCCATTTCCAGGTGCCCCTAACCTCAGGAGCCCCAACCCCCCATTTCCAGGGGCCCCTAACACTAGGGGTCCCAAAACCCCCATAACCAGGGGACCCTAAACCTAGGGGCCATAAAACACTATTTCCGGTGGCCCCTAACCCCAGGGACCCCAAAACCCCATTTTCACGGGCCCCTAACCCCAGAGGCCACAAAATCGCACTTCCAAAGGCCCCTCAACCTAGGGGCCCCAAAACCCCATTTCAAGGGGACCCTAACCCTAGTGGCCCCAAAACCCCATTTCCAGGGGCCCCTAACACCAGGTGCCCCGAAACCCCATTTCCCGTGGCCCCTAACCTCAAGGGCCCCAAAAACTCCATTTCCAGGAGCCCCTAAACCTATGGGACATAAAACCCCATTTCCAGGGGTCCCTAAACTCAGTGGCCCCAAAACCCCATTTCAGGGGCCCCTAACCGCAGGGACCCGAAAACCCCATTTCCAGGGGCCACTAACCCTAGGGGCCCCAACACCCCATTTCCAGGGACCCCTAAACTTAGGGGCCCCAAAACCCCATTTCCAGGGGCCCCTAGCCCAACAGGCCCCAACCTCCCATTTCCAGGGGTCCCTAACAGCAGAGGCCCCGAAACCCCATTTCCAGGGGCCTCTAACCTCAGGGGCCCCAAAATCCCATTTCCAGGGTCCCTTAGGGTTAGGGGCCCCAACCCACCATTTCCAGGGGCCCCAAAACTCAGGGACCCCAAACCCCAATTCCAGGGGCCCCTAAACCTAGGGGCCCCAAAACCCATTTCCAGGGGCCCCAAACCCTAGGGGCACCAACCCCCCGATTTCCAGGGGCCCCTAACCTCAGGGGCCCCAAAACCTCATTTCCAGAGGCCCCTAACCTCAGGGGCCCCAAAATCACATTTACAGAGGCCCTAAACCTACTGGCCCCAAACCCCATTTCCAGGGGACCCTAACACCAGGTACCCCAAAACCCCATTTCCAGTAGCCCCTAACCTCGGGGGCCCCAAAAAACCCATTTCCAGGGTCCCCTAAACCTAGGGGCTCAAAACCCCATTTCAAGGAACGACCAACCCTAGGTGACCCAAAACCCCATTTCCAGGGATTCATAAACTCAGGGACCCAAGAACCGCATTTCCAGGGGCCCCTAACCCTAGCGTCCCCAAAACCGCATTTCCAAATGCCCCTTACACCAGGGGCCCCCAAAATCCCATTTCCAGTGATCCCTAACCTTAGGGGCCCCCAAACTCCATTTCCAGAGGCCCCTAAACCTAGGGGCACCAAAACCCCATTTCCTGGGGCTTCTAACCCTAGGGGCCCCAACCCCCATTTCCAGGGGCTCCTAAACCTAGGGGACCCAAAACCCCATTTCCATGGGCCCCTAAACCCAGGGGCCACAAACTCCCATTTCCAGAGGCCCTAAACCTAGGGGCCCCAAAACCCCACTTCCAGGGTTCCCTAACCCTAGGGTCCCCATCCCCCCATTTCCAGGGGCCCCTAAGCCTCGGGGCCTCAACATCCCATGTCCATTGGCTCCCAACCCTAGGGGCCCCAAAACCCCATAACCAGGGGCCCCTAACCCTAGGGGCCCCAAAACACTATTTCCAGGGGCCCCTAAGCCCAGGGAACCCCAAACCCCATTTCCACGGGCCCCTAACCCCAGGGGCCCCAAAATCCCACTTCCAGAGTCCCCTAAACCTAGGGGCCCTAAAAGCCCATTTCCAGGGGCTCCTAACCGTAGGGGACCCAAGCTCCCATTTCCAGGGGCCCCTAACCTCAGGGGTCCCAAAACTCCATTACCAGGGGCCTGTAATCCTAATGGCCCCAACCCCCCATTTCGAGGGGCTCCTAACCCAAGGGGACCCAAAACCTCATTTCCAGGGGCCCCTACACTCAGGGACCCGAAAACCCCATTTCCAGGGGCCCGTAGTATTATGGGCCCCAACCCCCCATTTCCAGGGGCCCCTATACCCAAGGGCACCAACACCCCATTTCCAAGGACCCCTAACCTCAGTGGCCCCAAAACCCCATTTCCAGGGGCTCCAAACACCAGGTACCCCAAAACCCCATTTCCAAAGCCCCCTAACACCAGGGGCCCAAAACCCCATTTCCAGGGTCCACTAAACCTAGGGGCCCGAAACCCCGTTTCCAGGTGCCCGTAACCCTAGGGTCACCAAAACCCAATTTCCTTAGGCTTCTAACCCTAGGGGACCCAACCCCCCATTTCCAGGGGGCCATAACCCTAGCCGTCCCAAAACCACATTTCCAGGGGCCCCTAACAGCAGGGGCCCCAAAACCACATTTCCAGGTGCCCCTAACCTTAGGGGCCCCAAAACCGCATTTCCAGGGTCACACAACCCTAGGGGCCTCAAAAACCCATTTCCAGGGGCTCCTAGCACCAGGAGCCCCAAAACCCCA
>CM047503.1:22891724-22941729 GCA_026122505.1 Aldabrachelys gigantea
GTTCGGGGACACTGGAAATGGGCTTTTTGGGCCCCAGGGGTTAGGGGCCCCTGGAAATGGAATTTTGGGGCCCCTGGGGTTAGGGGACTCTGGAAGTGCAGGGTTTTGGCCCCTAGGGTTAGGGGCCCCTGGAAATGGGGTTTTTGGGCCCCAGGGGTTATGGGCCCCTAGAAATGGGATTTTGGAGCCCCTGGGGTTAGGGCCCCCTGGAAATGCGGGGTTTCAGCCCCTAGGGTTAGGGGCACTTGGAAATGGGGTTTTGTGGCCCTGGGGTTAGGGGCCCCTGGAAATGGGGATGGGTTAGGGGCCCCTGGAAATGGGGATTTGGGGCCTGTGGTGTTTGGGGCCCCTGGAAATGGGGTTTTGGGGCCCCTTGGGTTAGGGGCCCCTGGAAATGCGGGGTTTTGGCCCCTAGGGTTAGGGGCCCCTGGAAAGGGGATTTTGGGGCCCCAGGGTTTAGGGGCCCCTGGAAATGGGGTTTTGGGAACCCTGGGTTTAGGGGCCCCTGGACATGGGGCGTTGGGGCCCTTGAAGCTAGGGGCCCCTAAAAATGGGGTTTTGGGGCTCCTGGTGATAGGGTCCCTGGAAATGGGATTTTGCAGCCCCTAGGATAAGGGGTCCCTGGAAATGGGGTTTTCAGGCCCCTGGTGCTAGGGGCCCTGGAAATTGGGTATTGGGGACCTATGGGTTAGGGGGCCCTGGAAATGGGGTTTTGGGTCCCCTAGGGTTAGCGGCCAATGGAAATGGGGGATTGGGGACCCTCGGGTTAGCGGCCCCTGGAAATAGGGTTTTGGGGCCCTTCGTGTTGGTGGTCCTGGAAATGGGTTTTGTTTCCCCCAGGGTTAGTTGCCTCTGGAAATGTGTTTTGGGGTTTTGGGGCCCCAAGGGTTAGGGGCCCCTGGAAAGGGGGTTTTGGGGCCCCTGGGATTAGGGCCCCCCGAAAATGGGGGTTTTGGGCCCCTAGGGTTAGGTGCCCCTGGAAATGGGGTTTTGTGGACCCTGGGGTTAGGGGCCCCTAGAAATGGGTTTTTTTTTGGCTCCTGGGTTTAGGGGCCCCTGGAAATGGGATTTTGGGGCCCCTGGGGTTAGGGGTCCCTGGAAATAGGGTTTTGGGACCCGTGGTGTTTGGGGCCCCTGCAAATGGGGTTTTGGGGTCCCTGGAGTTAGGGGCCCCTGGACATGGGGCCTTCGGGCCCCTGGGGTTAGGGGCCCCTAGAAATGGGGTTATCAGGCCCCTGGTGTTAAGGGCCCCTGGAAATTGGGTATTGGGGACCTATGGGTTAGGGAACCCTGGATCTGGTGGTTTGAGGCGCCTAGGGTTAGAGGCCCCTGGAAATGGGTTTTTTTTGGGCCAATGGTGTTAGGGTCCCCTGGATATGTGGGTTGGGGGCCCCAGGGGTTTGGCGCCCCTGGATATAGTGATTTGTAGCCCCTGGGGTTAGGGGCCCCTGGAAATGTGGTTTTGGGGCCCCTGGTGTTAGGGGCCCCTGGATATTTGGATTCGGGGCCTTAGGGATTAGGGGCCCCTCGAAGTTGGTGGTTGGGGCCCCTATGGTTAGGGGCCCCAGATATGGGGATTTGGGGCCTCTGGTGTTAGGGGCCCCTGGAAATTGGGGTTTCAGGCCCCCAGAGTTAGGGGCCTCTGGAAATGGGGTTTTGGGGTCCCTGGTGTTAGGGGCCCTTGCCAATGGGGTTTTCGGGCCCCAGGGGTTAGGGGGCTCTAGATATGCGGTTTTGGAGCCCTGGGAGTTAGGGGCCACTGGAAATGGACTTTTGGGGCGCCTAGGGTTAGGGGCCCCTGGAAATGGGCTTTTTGGGACCCTAGTGTAAGGGGCCCCTGGATATGTGGGTTGGAGGCCCCAGGGGTTTGGGGCCCTTGGAATGGGGATTTGGGGCCCCTGGTGTTTTGGGGCCCCTGGAAATGGGGTTCTGGTGCCCCAGGGGTTAGGGGACCCAGGATATGGGGATTTGTGGCCCCTGTTGTTTGGGACCCCTGGAAATGGGTTTTTGGGCCCCCTGTGGATAGGGGACCCTGGAAATAGGGTTTTGGGGCCGCAGGGGTTAGGGGCCCTTGGAAATGGTGCTTTTAGGCCCCTGGAAATGGTTTTTTGGGGCCTCTAGTGTTAGGCGCCCCTGGAATTGGTATTTTGGGTCCCCAGGGGTTAGGAGCCCCTTGAAATGGGGTTTTGGGTCCCCTAGGGTTAGCAGCCAATGGAAATGGGGGATTGGGGCCCCTAGGGTTAGCGGCCCCTGGAAATAGGTTTTTTGGGGCCCTTGGTGTCGGTGGTCCTGGAAATGGGGGTTTGTTGCCCCCCATGGTTAGGGGCCGCTGGAAATAGGGTTTTGGGGCCCCTGGTGTTGAGGGGCCCCTTGAAATGGGGTTTTGGGGCTCCAAGGGTTAGGGGCCCCTGGTAATCGGGTTTTGGGGCCCATGGTGTTAGGAACCCCTTGAAATAGTGTTTTGGGGCCCCTGGTGTCAGCTGCCCCTGGATTTGGGGATTTCGGCACCCAGGAGTAAGGGGCCCTGGAAATGGGGCTTTGGGGCCCCAGGGGTTACGGGCCCCTGGAAATGGGGGTTTGGGGCCCCTAGAGTTAGGGACCCCTGGAAATGGGGTTTTGGGGCCCCTGGTCTTTGGGGCCCTTGGACATGTAGGTTGGGGGCCCCAGGTTTTTGGGGCCCCTAGAAAAGGGGTTTTTTTGGCTGCTGGGTTTAGGGGCCTCTGAAAATGGGGTTTGGGGGCCCCTAGGGTTAGGGGCCCCTGGAAATAGGGTTTTGGGGCCCCTTTTGGTAGGGGCCCATGGATATGTGGGTTCAGTGTCCCTGGGGTTTGGGAACCCTGGATATGGGGATTTGTGGCCCGTCGGATTCGGTGCCCCTGGAAATGGGGTTTTGGGGCCCCAGGGGTTAGGTGCCCCTGGATATGGGGATTTGTGGCCCCTGGGGTTTGGGGCTCCTGGAAATGTGGTTTTGGGGCCCCTGTGTTTAGGGTCCCTGAGAAATGGGGGGTTTGGCCCCTAGGGGTTAGGGGCCCTGGAAATGGGGTTTTGGGGCCCCAGGGGTTAGGAGCCCTTGGAAATGGAGCTCTGGACCCCTGGAAATACGGTTTTGGGGCCTCTGGTGTTAGGGGCCCCCTGGTATTGGGATTTTAGGGCCCTACGGATTATACGCTACTGGAAATGGGCTTTTAGGACTCCTGGAAATGGGGTATTGGGTCCCCTGGGTTTAGGGGCGCATGGAAATGGGGTTTTGTGCCCCAGGGGCTAGGGGCCCCTGGAAATGGGGTATGCGGCCCCTGGAAATGGGGTTTTGGGGCCTCTGCTGTTAGGGACCCCTGGAAATGGGGTTTTGGGGCCCCTGGTGTTAGGGGTCCCTGGAAATTGGGTTTGGGTGGCCCCAGGGATTAGGCTCTCCTGGATATAGTGATCTGTGGCCCCTGGGGTTTGGGGCCCCTTGAAATGGGGATTTGGGGCCCCTGGGGTTAGAGACACCTGGAAATGGGGTTTTTGACCCCCAGGGTTCGGGGCCCCTGGAAATGGGGTTTTGTGTCCCCTGGTGTTAGGGGCCCTTGTTTATATGGATTCGGTTCCCCAGGGGTTTGGGTCCCCCGGAAATGAGGCTTTGGGCCCCCTGGGGTTAAAGGCCCCTGGAAATAGGGGTTTGGGGCCCCTAGGGTTAAGGGCAGGTGTAAATGGGGCTTTTGGTCCAATGAAAATGTGATTTTTGTGGCCCCAGGGGTTAGGGACCTGTGAAAATGGGGTTTTGCGGCCCCTAGAAATGGGGGTTTTGGGGCCCCTAGGGTTAGGGGCCCGTGTAAATGGGGCTTTTGGTCCAATGGAAATGTGATTTTTGTGGCCCAGGGGTTAGGGACCTCTGAAAATGGGGTTTGGGGGCCCCTAGAAATGGGGTTTTGGGGCCCCTAGGGTGAGGGGACCCTGGAAATGGGGTTTTGGGGCCCCTGGTTATAGGGGCCCCTCTTAATGAGGTTTTGGGCCCCAGGAGTTAGGCACCCCTGGATATGGGGTTTGTGCCCCTGGGGTTAGGGGCTCCTGGAAATGGGGTTTTGGGGTCCCGGAGGTTAAGGGCCCCTGAAGATAGGGGTTTGGGGCCCCAGGGGTTAGGGGACCCTGGAAATGGGGTTTTGGGGGCTCCTGGTGTTAGGGGCCCCTGGATATGGGTGTTTGGGTCCCGTGGGGTTAGAGGCCCCTGGATATGGGGGTTTTGGGCCCCTAGGGTTGAGGACCCCTGGAAATGGGGTTTTGGGGACCCTGCTGTTATGGACCCCTGCAAATTGCGTTTTGGGGCCCCAGGGGTTAGGGTCCCATGGATATTGGGATTTGTGGCCAGTGTCGATTGGTGCCCCTGGAAATGGGGTTTTGGGGCCCCTTGGGTTAGGGTCACCTGGCAATGGGGGGTTGGGGCCCCCAAGTTTAGGGGGCCCTGGAAATGGGGTTTTGCAACCCCTGGGGTTCGGGGCCCCTGGAAATGGGGTTTTGGGGCCTCCGGGGTTAGGAGCCCCTGGAAGTGCAGTGTTTCGGCCCCTAGGGTTAGGGGCCCCTGGAAATGGGCTTTTGGGGCCCCTGGGGTTAGGGGCTCCTGGAAATGGGGATTTGGGGCCTGTGGTGTTTGGGGCCCCTGCAAATGGGATTTTGGGGCCTGTGGGGTTAGGGGCCCCTTGAAATGGGGTTTTGGGGCCCTAAGGGTTAGGGACACCTAGAAATGGGGTTTTGGGGCCCCAGGGGTTAGCGCCCCTGGATATAGGGATCTGTGGCCCCTGGGGTTTGTGGCCCCTGAAAATGGGGATTTGGGGCCCTTGGGGTTAGGAGCCCCTGGAAATTGGGTTGGTGGCCCCAGGGGTTAGCGCCCCTGGATATAGGGATCTGTGACCCCTGGGGTTGGGACCCCTGAAAATGGGGATTTGGGGCCCCTGGGGTTAGGGACACCTGGAAATGGGGTTTTGGGGCCCCAGGGTTCGGGGCCCGTGGAAATGGGGTTTTGTGTCCCCTGGGGTTGGGGGCCCTTGGTTATATGGGTTCGGTTCCCCAGTGGTTTGGGTCCCCTGGAAATGGGGTTTTGGGCCCCCTGGGGTTAAAGGCCCCTGGAAATAGGGGTTTGGGGCCCCTGGTGTCAGCTGCCCCTGGATATGGGGATTTCGGCACCCAGGGGTAAGGGGCCCCTGGAAATGAGGTTTTGGGCCCCTGGTATTAGGGCCCTGGAAATGTAGGTTGGGGCCCCAGGTTTTTTGGGGCCCCTAGAAAAGGGTTTTTTTTCTCTGCTGGGTTTAGGGGCCTCTGGAAATGGGGTTTGGGGCTCTTAGTGTTAGGGGCCCCTGGAAATAGTGTTTTGGGGCCCCTTTTGTTAGGGCCCCATGGATATGTGGGTTCGGGGCCCCAGGGGTTTGGGAACCCTGGATATGGGGATTTGTGGCCCCTGGGGTTCGGTGCCCCTGGAAATGGGGTTTTGTGGCCCTAGGGGTTAGGTGCCCTTGGAAATGGAGCTTTGGGGCCCCTGGAAGTAGGGCTTTGGGGCCCCTGGTGTTTGTGGCCCCTGGAAATGGGGTTTTTGGGGCCCCTGGGGTTAGAGGCTCCTGGAAATGAGTTTTTGGGGCCCTGGAAATGGGGTTTTGGGGCATCTGGAGTTAGGGGCTCCTGGAAATGGGGTTTTTTGGCCCCTGGGGTTAGGGGCCACACAGGGGTAATGCACAGAGCATTTCCCTCACAGAGCAAGAGTGGCACCGTGTGGCCACGGAAGTTAATGCACAAAGAATATTCCCCACAGTGCAAGAGTGACACGCTGTGGCCTTGCAGGGTAATGCACAGACCCTAAGCCTCTCCCTCACCCAAAATCCCTAAATCCTAAACCCTAAAACCTCTAAATCCTAACCCTAAACCCTAACACCATAACCCTTAACCCTCACCCCAACCCCCACCCTCACCCTAACCCCAACCCCTACCTCCAACCCCCAACCCCTCACCCTCACCCTAAATCCTACACCCTAACGCCTCACCCCTCACCCTCACCCCAAACCCTAATACCTAAACCCTCACTCTAACCCCTAAATCCAAACCCCTAAACCCAAACCCCAAAAATCCTCATCCTAACCCCCGACCCCTTACCCCCGACCCCTAACCCCAGACCCCTTAACCTAACCCCTACCTTCACCCTCACCCCTAACCCCAAACCCTAAGCCCAACCCCAAATCATAACCCCAAATCCTAACCTCTAACCCTAAACCCCTAACCATAACCCTGTAACCCCTAACCCCTAAAACCCTAAACCCCTAAGCCCCATGCTCACCCCTCAACCCTAACCCTAACCCCTAACCTCCACCCCACGACCCTCAGCCCTAACCCCCTGACCCTAACCCGACCCTAACCCTTACCCTAACCCTAACCTTAACCCCTATCCCCTAACCCTGTCCCAACTCCTAACCCCTAACCCTGACCCGACTTCGACCCTAACTCCTAACCCCTAACACTAAACCCTAACTCCTAATCCTAACCCCAACCCTAACCCCCAACCCCTAACCCTAAACCGTAACCCTAACCCCTTAACCCTAACCCCTACCCCTAAACCCTAACCTTAAACCTTAACCCCTAATCCCTAACCCTAACCTCTAACCCTAATCCCTAACCCTAACCCCTAACACCCTAACCCTACCCCTACCTCTAACCCTCACCTTAAACCCTAACCCCTAACACCCTAACCCTAACCCCTACCCCAAGGGCTGGGCCCCCATTGGCATTGCTATTGCTCTGCCCTGCCCCAGAAGGGCCAGAGCTTATTGTACTGCGTTTGGTGCCCACCTGCATCAAAGGCTGAGCCCCTACTGACTTTGCCTGTGCTCAGTCCGCTCCACAGGGGACCGAACTTCCCCCGGACGGTGGACCGCAGATCCTAAGGACAGTACCTGGAGAGGACAGGGCCAGTGTGGCTCCCCTACTCAACAGGGAGGGTTGAGCCCTGGCAACCCTCGTCACACTCACCCTAACCTTTAACCCTAACTCCTAACCCTAACCTAACCCTAACCCTACCCTAACCCTAACTCCTAACCCCTAACCCTAACCCCCTACCTCTAACCCCTAACCCTAACCACTTAAACCCTAAACCAAACCCTAACCCTAACCCTACCCCTAACCCCTAACACCAGCCCCAACCCTGGCCCTCCCATAGCTCAAACCCCTGACCCCTAACCCTGACCCTAATCGTAACCATAGCCAAACCGAACCCTAACCCCTACTTCTAACTCCTATCCCCTAACCCTAACCCTAAACCCTAAACCACGCGGGGTAATGCACAGAGCATTAACCTCACAGAGCAACAGTGGCACTGAGTGGCCACGCAGGGTAATGCACAGAGCATTTCCCTCATAGACCAACAGTGACACCCTGTGGCCAAGCGGGGTAATGCACAAGGAATATCCCCCACAGAGCAACAGTGACACCCTGTGGCCATGCAGTATATTGCACAGAGCATTTTTCTCATGGAGCAACAGTGACACCTTGTGGCCACACGTGGTAATGCACAAAGCATTTCCCTCACAAAGCAAAAATGACACTCTGTGACCACGCGGATTAACAGAGAGAGAATTTCCCTAACAGAGCAGCAGTGACACCCTCTCGCCACACGGGTTTATGCACAGGGCCTTTCTTTCACAAAGCCACAGTGACAATGTAAGGCCACGTAGGGTAATGCATAGAGAATATCCCTCACAGAGCAACAGTGACAACGTGTGTCCACGCATGGTAATGCACAGAGGATTTCCCTCACAGAGCAACATTGACACCGTAAGGCCACGTCCTGTAATGCACAGAGCATTTCCCTCACAGAGCAACGCTGACACCGTGTGGCCCACACGGAGTAATGCACAGAGCATTTCCTCCATGCAACAACACTGACACCGTGTGGCCAAGAGTGGTAATGCAGAGAGCATTTCCCTTACAGAGCAACAGTGGCACCGTGTGGCCACGCAGGGTAATGCACAGAGCATTTCACTCAAAGAGCTACAGTGACACCCTGTGGCCAAGCGCGATAATGCACAAAGCATTTCCTGCATGAAGCAAAAGTGACACCCTTTGGCCACGCAGGGTAATGCACAGAGCATTTCTCTAACAGAGCAGCAGTGACACTATTTGGTCACGCAGAGTAATGCACAGAGCATTTCCCTCACAGAGCAACAGTGGCACCCTGTGGCCACGCGGGGTAAGGCACAGAGCATTTCCTGGCTTGAACAACAGTGACACCGTGTGGCCATGCAGGTAAATACAATAAGAATATACCCCACAGAGCAACAGTGACACCATGTGGCCACATGGGGTAATGCACAGAGAATTTCCTGCGTGGAGCAACACTGACACCGTGTGGCCACGCAGGGTAATGCACAGAGCATATCTCTCACAGAGCAACAGTGACACCTGTGGCCAGGCAGAATAATGCACACAGCATTTCCGTCACAGAGCAACAGTGACACCCTGTGGACATGCGGGGTAATGCACGGAGCATTTCCCTCACAGAGCAACAATGACATCATGTGGTCACGCAGGTTAATGAACTAAGAATATGCATCAAAGAGCAACACTGACACCATGTGGCCATGCGGGGTACTGCAGAGAGCATTTCCCTCATGGGGCAACACTGACACTGTGTGGCCACGCGGGGTAATCCACAGTGCATTTCTCCCAAATAGCAACAGTTACACCCTGAGGCCATGTGGGGTAATGTACAGAGCATATACCTCATAGAGCAACAGTGACACCCTGTGGCCACACGGGGTAATGCACAGAGCATTTTCCTCAAAGAGCAACAGTGACACCCTGTGGTCACATGGGGTAATGCACAGAGCATTTTCCTCATAGAGCAACACTGATACCCTGTGGGCACGCGGAGTAATGCACAGAGCATTTCCTGCATCAAGCAACAGTGACACCCTGTGGCCACGCAGGTTAATGCACAAGGAATATCTCCCACAGAGCAACAGGTGTTAGGGGCCCCTGGAAATGGGGTTTGGGGGCCCCTGTGGTTAGGGGCCCCTGGAAATCAGGGTTTGGGAACCTGGAGTTAGGGGCCCCTGGAAATGGGGTTTTGGGGCCCCAGGGGTTAGAGGCCCCTGGAAATGGGGGTCACTGTTGCTCTATGAGGGAAATGCTCTGTGCATTACCCCGCATGGCCAGACGGTGTCAGTGTTGCTCTGTGAGGGAAATGCTCTGTGCATTACCCTGAGTAGCCACAGAGTGTCACTGTTGCTTTGCGAGGTAAATGCTCTGTGCATAAACCCGCTTGGCCATGCAAGGTCACCGTTGATCTTTGAGGGAAATGCTCTGTGTATTACCCCGCGAAGCCACACGCTGTCACTGTTGCTCTGCAAGCGAATGCTCTGTGCATTACCACACATAGCCACACGGTGTCACTGTTGCTCCATACAGGAAATGCTCTGTTCATTTCCGCTTGGCCACAGGATTAGGCGCCGCTGGATATCGGGATTTGTGGACCCTGGGGTTTGGGGCCCCTGGAAATTGGGTTTTGGGGCCCCTGGGGTTAGGGAACCCTGGAAATAGGGATTTGGGGTCCTTCGGGTTTTGAGTCCCCTGGAGTTAGGTTCCCCTGGAATGGGAGTTTGGGGCCCTTGTTGTTGGTGGCCCCTCGATATGTGGGATGGGGGACCAAGGGGTTTGGGGGCCCTGGAAATGGGGTTTTGGGGCCCCCAGGGTAAAGGGCCCCTGTAAATGGGGGTTTGGGGCCCCCAGGGTTAGGGGCCCCTTGAAATGGGGTTTTAGGGCCCCTAGTGTTAGGGGCTCCTTGAAATGGGGTTTTCGGGCCTCTGGTGTTACCTGCCGCTGGTTATGGGGATTTGGGTCTCCAGGGGATAGGGGCACCTGGAAATGCAGTTTTGAGGCCCCTGGGTTAGGGGCCCCTGGAAATGGGTTTTTGGGGGCCCCAGCGGTTAAGGGCCCCTGGAATGGGATTAGGGGGCCCCAGGGTTTGGGGCCTCTGTAAATGGGGGTTTGGGCCCCCTGGGTTAGGGGCCCCTGGAAATGAGGGTTTGGGGCCCCTATGGTTAGGGACCCTGGAAATAGGGTTTTGGGGCCCTTGGTGTTGGTGTCCCCTGGATATGTGGGTTGGGGCCCCCAGGGGATAGGGGCCCCTAGAAATGGGGGTTATGGGCCCCCAGGTTTATGGGCCTGTGGAAATGGGGTTTTGGGGCCCCAGAGTTTTGGCGCACTTGGATATGGGGATTTCTGGCCCCTGGGGTTTGGGGCCCCTGGAATGGGGTTTTGGGGCCAATCGGTTTAGGGGCCCCTTGAAATGGGTTTTTGGGGCCCCTGGTGTTAGCTGCTCCTGGAAATGCAGATTTGGGGCCCCAGGGGTTAGGTGCCCCTGGAAATGAGGTTTTGGTGCCCCTGGGGTTTGGGGCACCTGAAAATGGGGGGTTTTGGGTCCCTAGGGTTAGGGGCCCCTGCAAATGGGGTTTTGGGGCCTCGGGTGTTAGGGGCCCCTGAAATTTGATTTTGGGGCCCCAGGGGTTAGGCGTTCCTGGATATGGGGATTTGTGGCCCCTGGGGTTAGTGGCCCCTGGAAATGGGGTTTTGAGGCCCCTGGTGTTAGGGGCCCGTGGATATGTGGGTTGGGGGCCCCAGGGGTTAGGGGCCCCTGGAAATGGCGGGTAGGGGACCCTACGGTTAGTTGCTCCTTGATATGGGATTTTGGGGCCCCTGGTGTTAGGGGGCCCTGGAAATTGGGGTTTGAGGCCCCCAGGGTTTGGGGCATCTTGAAATGAGGTTTTTGGGGGCCCTGGTGTTAGGGGCCCCTGGAAATGGGGTTTTGGGGCCCCAGGGGTTAGGGGCCTCTGGGTATGGGGTTTTGGAGCCCCAGGAGTTATGGCCCCTGGAAATGGGGGTTGGGGGCTGCTGGGTTTAGGGGGCACTGAAAATGGGGGTTTGGGGCCCCTAGGGTTAGGGGCCTCTGGAAATAATGTTTTGGGATCCTTGGTGTTTGAGGCCCCTGGATATGTGGGTTGGGAGCCCCAGGGGTTTGGGGCCCCTGGAAATGGGGGTTTTCGGGACCCCAGGCTTAGGGGTCCCTGGAAATGATGCTATGGGGCCCCTAGGGTTAGGGGCCCCTGGAAATGGGGTTTTGGGGCTCCTGGTGTTTGGGGCCCCTAGATATGTAGGTTGGGGTCTCCAGGGGTTTTCAGCCCATAGAAATGCGGTTTTGGGGCCCCTGGGGTTAGGGGCCCATGGAAATGGGGGTTTTGGGCCCCCAGGTTTAACGGCTCCTGGAAATGTGGTTTTGGGGCCCATGGGGTTAGGAGCCCCTGGAAATGGGGATTTGCGCCCGTGGTGTTTTGGGGCCCCTGGAAATGGGGTTTTGGGGGCCCCAGGGTTTAGGGGCCCCTGGAAATGGGGTTTGGGGCCCCTGGGCTTAAGGGCCCCTGGAAATGCGGGGTTGGGCACCCTGGGGTTAGGGGCCCGTGGAAAATGGTGTTTTGGGGCTCCTGGGGCTTGGGGTCCCCGGAATTGGGGTTTTCGGGCCCCTAAGGTAAGGGGCCCCTGGAACTGGGGTTTTAGGGCCCATGGTATTAGGGGCCCCTGGAAATTGGGTATTGGGGCCCAAGGGTTTAGGGCCCCTGGAAATGGGTTTTGGGTCCCCTGGGCTTACGGACCCCTGGAAATGCGGGTTGGGGCCCCTATGGTTAGGGGCCCCTGGAAATGGTGTTTTGGGGCTCCTGGTGATAGGGGCCCCTGGAAATGGGGTTTTCGGGCCCCTAGGGTAAGGGGCCCCAGGAAATGGAGTTTTCGGGCCCCTGGTGTTAGGGGCCCCTGGGAAATTGGGTATTAAGCCCCCCAGGAATTAGGGGCCCCTGGATATGGGGGTTTGGGTCCCCTAGGGTTAGGAGCCCCTGGAAGTGGGGGTTTGGGGGCCCCTGGTGTTAGGGTCCCCTGAATATGTGGGTTGGGTTCCCAGGGGTTTTGTGCCCCTGGAAATGGGAGTTTGGGCCCCTGGGTTAGGGGATCCTGGAAATGCGGATTTGGGGCCCCTGGAGTTTGGGGCCCCTGGAAATGGGGTTTTGGGGCCCCTAGGGTGAGGGGCACTGGAAATGGATTTTTTGAGCCCCTGGTGTTAGGGGCCCCTGGAAATCGGGTTTTCGAGCCGCAGGTGTTCGGGGCCCCTGGATATGGGGATTTAGGGCCCCTGGTGTTTTGGGGCCCCTGCAAATGGGGTTTTGGGCCCCCTGTGGATAGGGGTCCCTGGAAATGGGGTTTTGGGGCCCCAGGGGTTAGGGGCCCTTGGAAATGGGGCTTTGAGGCCCCTGGAATTGGTGTTTTGGGTCCCCAGGGGTTAGGGGCCCCTGGAAATGGGGGTTTGGGGCCTCAGGGGTTAGGGGCTACTGGAAATGTGGGTTTGGGGCCCCCACATTTAGGGATACCTGGAAATAGTGGTTTGGGGCCCTTGTGTTGGTGGCCACTGGATATGTGGGGTTGGGGGCCCAAAGGGTTTTGGGGCCCCTGGAAATGGGGTTTTGTGGCCCCTGGGGTTTGGGGCCTCTGGAAATGGGGTATCAGGGCCTCTGATGTGAGTGGACCCTGGAAATGGGATTTTGGGGTTCTTGGAGTCAGGCGCCCCTAGATATGGGGATTTTTGGCCCCCGGGGTTTGGGGCTTCTGGAAATGGGATTTTGGGGCCCCCAGGGTTAGGTTAGGGGCACCTGTAAATACGGGTTTTGGGCCCGTAGGGTAAGGGGCCCTGGATAAGGGGTTTAGGGGGCCAGGTGTTAGGGGCCCCTGGAAATGGGGTTTTGGGGGCCCTGGTGTTAGGTCCCCCTGGAAATGGGGGTTAGGGGCCCAGGGTGTCAGGGCCCCTGGAATGGGGTTTGGGGGCCTTTGGTGGGGTTAGGGCTCCTGGAAATGGGGTTTTGGGCCCTGGTGTTAGGGGACCTGGAAATGGCATTTTGGGGGACCCTGGAAATTGGGTTTTGGACCCCCTAGGGATACAATCCCATGGAAATGGGGTTTTGGGGCCCCAGGATTTGGGGGTTTGTGGCCCCTGGCTTTGTGGCCTCTGGAAATGGGGTTTTAGGGCCCCTGGGGTTTAGGGGCCTGGAAATGGGGGTTTGGGGCCCTAGGTTTAGGGCCCCCCGGAAATGGGGTTTTGGGGCTCCTGGATATGGGTGTTTAGCTGCCCTCTGGTGTTAGGGGCCTCTGAATATGGAGGTTTGGGTCCCTGGGGTTAGGCGCCGCTGGAAATGGGGTTTTGGGATTCCCACGGTTAGGGGCACCTGGAAATGGAGGTTTGGAGCCTCTGGGGTTAGGAGCCCCTCGAAATGGGGGTTTGCAGCCCCTAGGGTTAGGGGCCCCTCTGGAAACAGTGTTTTGGGGCCCTTGGTGATGGTGGCCCCTGGATATGTGGGTTGGGGGCCCCAGGGTTTGGGGCCCTGGAAATGGGGTTTTAGGGTCCCCAGCATTAAGGGGTGCTTGGAAATGGGAGTTTGGGGACAGAGGGGTTAGGGTCCCCTGGATATGGAATTTGTGGCCCCTGGGGTTTGGGCCCCCTGAAATTTGGTTTGGGGCACCTAGGGTTAGGGACCCTGGAAATGGGGGTTTGGGGCCACAGGAGTTAGGGGGCCCCCTGAAATGATTTTTTATGGCCCATGGGTTAGGGGCCACTGGAGATGGGGTTTTTGGGCCCCAGGGGTTAGGGGCCCCAGGAAATGGGGTTTTTTGGGGGCCCTGGGAATTAGGGGACCCTGGAGGGAAAGCGGTTTTGGGGCCCGTGGAGTTTGGGGCCCCTGGATATGTGGGTTGGGGCCCCCCAAGTGTTTGGGGCCCCTGGAAATGTGGTTTGTTTTCCTCTGGTGTTAGTGGCTCTTGGACATGGGGTTTTGGGGCTCCCAGGGGTTAGAGGCCCCTGGAAATGGGATTTTGGGGCCCCTGGTGTTAGGGGGCCCCCTGGAAATGGGGGTTTGGGCCCCAATTGTTAGGGGCCACTGGATATGGGGATTGGGGCCCCTGGTGTAAGGGAGCCCCTTGAAATAGTGTTTTGGGTCCCCTTGTGTCAGCTGCCCCTGGATATCGGATTTCGGCACCCAAGGGTAAGGGGCCCCTGGAGATGGGGGTTTGGCCCAGGTGTTTGGGGCCCCTAGAAATGGGGGTTTGGGGCCCCTGGGGTTAGCGGCCCCTGGAAATGGGGATTTGTGGCCCCTGGTGTTTGGGTCTCTGGAAAAGGGGTTTTGGGGCCCCTGGGGTTAGGGGGTCCCTGGAAATGGGTTTTTGGGACCATAGGGTAAGTGGCCCCTGGAAATTTGGTTTTCGGGCCCCTGGTGTTAGGGGCCCCTGAGAAATTGGGTATTGGGTCCCAAGCAGTTAGTGGCCCCTGGAAATGGGGTTTTGGGGCTGCTGGGTTTAGGGGCCCTGAAAATAGGGTTTTGGGGGCCGTCTTGTTAGGGGCCCATGGATATGTGGGTTCGGGGCCCCAGGGGTTTGGGAACCCTGGAAATGGGGTGGGTTTGGGGCCCATGGGATTAAGGGTCCTTTGAAATGGGTGTTTGTTTCCCCTTCAGGATTAGGGGTCCCCTGGAAATGGTTCTTGGGTCACCTGGTGTTAGGGGCCCCTGGAAATGGGGTTTTGGGGCCCCCGGGGTTAGGGTTCCTGGAAATGGGGTTTTGGGCCCTCAGGGTTAGGAGCACCGGAAAAGGGGTTTTGGGGCCCCCTGGGGTTAGGGGCCCTTGGAAATGGGGGTTTGGGGCCCCCGGGGTTAGGGCCCCTGGAAATTGGGATTTAGGGCCCCAGGGGTTAAGGGCCCGTTGATATTGGGGATTTGGAGCCCCAGGGTTTATGGGCC
Source organism: Aldabrachelys gigantea (assembly GCA_026122505.1). Classification (NCBI taxonomy): domain Eukaryota; kingdom Metazoa; phylum Chordata; order Testudines; family Testudinidae; genus Aldabrachelys; species Aldabrachelys gigantea. The sequence continues at coordinate 22,906,559 of CM047503.1, forward strand.
CCTGGTAATGGGGTTTTGGGCCCCTGGTGTTAGAGGCTCCTGGAAATGGGGCTTTTGGGGCCCCTAGGATATAGGGGCCCCTTGAAATTACGGTTTTGGGGTCCTTGGTGTTGGTGGCTCCTGGATATGTGGGTGGGGGCCCCTGGAAATAGGGTTTTGGGGACCCATTGTTTAGGGGCTACTTTGAAATGGGTTTTGGGGGCCCCAGGGGTTAGGGGCCCCTGGAAATTGGGTTTTGCGGGCCCTGGGATTTGGGGCCCCTGGAAATGGGGTTTTGGGGCCCCTGGAGTTCGGAGCCTCTGGAAATGGTGGTTTGGGGCTCCCAGTGTTAGGGGCCCCTGGAATGGGGTTTTGGGCCCCTGGCATTCGGGGCCTCTCAAAATTGCACACCTATTAATGGGTAATCCCATTTACACACATAACGTGATTGCCAATGCAAATGATAGAAAAGGCATCCTATTGAAAAATTCCCTGGCCCTTTTTTTTACCGCAGGCATGGCCAGAATGGTATTGTTGGCCCTTTTCAACCTGAGCAGCCAATGAAAATTTGGGGTCTCGGGAGTTTTCTAAGCAGGAGTAGAAATTGATGGAGTCTGGTATGTTTTTGATACAGTTTTGTTTATTTACAAAGTTTTCTGGTTCTGAGCACAGAAGGAATCAAGAAGAAAGAAACAGCTTCTTTTGCTCACAGAAGCAAGCACACTCTTAGCCTTCACCCTTGGACCTCAAAACCTCTTCTTAAGTTTCTTCTAGGGTCAGGCACCTTGCTTTTAGGTGCTCCCTCACACCCAAGTCAGACCTTTCTGGTCTGACTTTCGTTTCTGTAAGATCCTCCCCCACACGCCAAAAGCCTCAGAGCATGAGCGGCAGGTTGCATAGGCAAAAGAATGTGTTGACAGACAGGGAGTGACCCCACCCTCTGCCATGATGCTCCCTGTGTGTGCCTGTGGCTCCAGTCCTCCTGACTCCAGTCCAGCAGCCTCCCAGTTGCTCTAGAGATGTGGCTGTGTGCTGCTCGCCTTTCTGGTTCTCCAGAGCTGGGCAGGCTGGGTCTGTGTGCTGCCTCCTCCCTGGTGCTCTGGCAGAAGGGGTGGGGCTGGGGACTAGCCTCCCCAGCTGGCAGGTCACATGCTCCTGGGCCACATATACCTTTTGTCTTAGGTGGGGCTTATTCTTAAAGACATGTTAATTGAAGGTGAGTTCATATCTACCAATCTCAATGAGGCATTAACTCAACACATAACATAGGTTTCCCCAGCTCACAATGGCATTCAGTAGCTTTCCCTTTCAGGGACAACCCACAACCACTGAAGTCAATGGAAAGACTTTACATTGGATTGAATACTAAGGAAGTCCATTTGAATCACAGAATATTAGGGTTGGAAGGGACCTCAGGAGGTCATCCAGTCCAACCACCTGCTTGAAGCAGGACCAATCCCAATTTTTTTGCCCCTGATCCCTAAATGGCCCCCTCAAGGATTGAACTCACAACCTTGAGTTTAGCAGGCAATGCTCAAGCCACTGAACTATCCCTCCCCCCTTGTCAGGGGGCTTATTCTTCATCCTCTCAATTCCCTGGTCCAATTTGATGTTTATTGGGCGTGAACTTCCAGCAAGCATGATTCCAGTTTCCTTCCCCAGCGTCCCCCTTCTCAGCTCTGACACCACAGAGGCTTGCCTGTGTCCCTGTTCCCATTCCCTATTCTCATTTCCCCTCCCTTAGTGAAACATGATTCCAATTCCCCACCCCATTCCCTATTCGCATTCCCCCTCTTACTTCCTAATTGACTGCAGCCTAGGTAGTAAAACTGAGTTCTGCTTAGCTATACCTCAACCATCATTTTACTGAAATTTAACTAACCAGTCCTAACATATTGTAACATGATTATTTAACCAATTATATCCCACCACCTTATTTGGTTTACACCCATCAAATTAATTATACAGCAGACAGAAACAATCACAGAAACCAGACACAGATTATACAGACAAACAATAGGGAAGTGGAGACTACAGAGATAGAACAATACAGATATGAGGGGTTTCATATCCCGCTATTGATAAGTGAGTTCTTGCCAGACAGGATACTATCAAACTAAGTTTCATTTTACATCTTTTAGCTCTTCACTTTCTCTGGAGGTGATAGATCAGATCACTTTTCTAACAGCCCAGATTGCCCTCTTTCAGTGTGACTGGTTTGGAACGTGGAGGATGTGACCATTTGCTTCCCAGCTTATGGCTGCCTCTGCTGCTTAGCCAAAGGGCCTTACATAGCCTAAGAACAGGGCCTCAGACTGTTACAGTAAGAGAAGGTCCCTTACACCGGCGGACAATGATTTTGAGTCTTTCTTGTATAGCTCTATAACTAGCTAAGTGATAAGAATACATCTAAATTCTTAAAGTATAGGCCTTTACCAGACAGGCCTGAATATTTATATCCTAACACCCATGTACATTCTTCCATGGAAATTGTGCTCTGATACACCGTTTCATTTAACCATGATGCATTTAACCGCAAGGAAGATTCTGTGAATTCCTGAACTCTGCATTTTCTTACCTTAGTGTGTCTGGATTTCTTAACTATGGATTTCCTGTCATTATCATGCTTGGTTTGGAGATAGTTACAATATTGCTGTAATTTTTTTTTTAGCCTGAAATTACTGGTATGTGCTCAACCTTAAATCCATCTTACTGTAGTTTTTGTCTGGGAATTTTCTTAGTTTCCTGAACTAAGATTAACAAATTTCATACAAGAACAGTAAACAAAATCCCAAAGAGAATGCTACCTCTAATGATTTGAGATAGGTAGTATATGTGACGTTGCACTCCAATGTAACTGAATATGCTTCATTTAAAAGGTCTCTTGTAAGGTATGATTACAAAATCTTATAATTACTGAGAGTGGTCATCCAATTTGTATGAATGTATCATTCTTGTATCTGAAACTAGGAATATAAAATATAACTCTGAAGTCCTATTGTAGTTATGCAAAGTGTGGGCCATTTATGGTGGTTTAGGAATCTTGATGACGCCCATCAACTAGGACAATTGGCTGTAGATGCTCTGTTTGCTTGCAGGCCTTCCTGTGAGTCAGGCTGGCCTAGGAGGAATGGAGGCTGGGGTCTCACAGGACATGACACTATGGTGTCACTAAGCATAACCCTAAGTACGTGGAAAAAGTGGAAGGCAATAAGGATATAAAGTCTCCCTGTTTAGGCCTCAGTATGAGAAAAGTCCTTCCATGTTTGAACTCTAATGACCTAAAAGGTGGCTGATGGGAAAGGCCAGGAGTAACAGCTGTTATCAGTGAACTGTTCTAATTGGTCTAAAGCAGAAATAATGAGGCCTGTGCACCTTTAGCAGAAGGACAAGATAACTTGCAGAAGGAAAACTTACTAACGAGTTGCTGCGGCCAAGTTTACTTAATGCACCTGCGCTTACGTAACTGCTACCGGGGGAGAAAGAAGTGTGTGAGAAAAGAATGCTGCAGCTGGACAGAAGAGGGAGGGGAAACAGGGGCTTGCTAGTCAGCGAGAAAGTTCTTATGGATATAAAGGAACAAACTGCTTGTTTTTAGCTGGCTGGATCTGAGGCGTACTAAGTCCCAGCCCGCTTTGAGATCTCAAATAAACTTTGCTTGCTTCTTCCCCTGGTGTTTTTATTGGCGCTAAAGCACTCTGGGCATGAGTCACTGTTGTTTGCCTTGGGCACCCAGTGTCTGCAACAACACCATGTCACCTGGTACCGGAATCTATCTTAAAACCTGGTGCTTTTCCATTTAGAAGGAGGGTGGGACCCAAAGAGACAAAAGATTCCCACCTTGTGCCAAAGTATATAAGGGGGTGGAACAGAACAAAAGAGGCAGTAGTCATGAGAAATCCCCTAGCTACCACCTGAGCTGGAACAAGGACTGTACCAGGGGAAAGGATTGGGCCCAGACTAGGAAGAAGTCCAGTCTGTGAAAGAGCTTATTGGAACATCTCTGAGGGTGAGATATTATCTGTAATCAGTTTCTTAACATATTAGGCTTAGACTTGCATGTTTTTTGTTTTATTTTGCTTGGTAATGTACTTTGTTCTGTCTGTTATTACTTGGAACCACTTAAATCCTACTTTTTATACTTAATAAAATCATTTTTGCTTATTAATTGACCCTGAGTAAGTAATTAATACCTGGGGGAGCAAACAGCTGTGCATCTCTCTCATCAGTGTTACAGAGGGTGGAAAATATATGAGTTTACCCTGTATAAACTTTATACAGAATAAAACAATTTATTTGGGGTTTGGATCCATTGGGAATTGGGTATCTGGGTACTAGAGACAAAGCACTTTCCAAGGCCGTTTCAGTTAAGTCTGCAGTTTTGTGGGGGTGGGTCAGACCCTGGGTCTGTGTTGAAGCACATTAGCCTGTCTAGCTCAACAAGGCAGAGTTCTGAAGTCCCAAAACAGGCAGAGAAAATGGCTCAGAGGTAGTCTCAGCACATCAGGTGACAGTCCCAAGGGGATCTCTGTGACCCAACTTGTCCGCTCCCATCATTTAAATAGCTAACTTTTAAAAATATATATTTACATCCCTACTGCAGAGACAAATGCACCATGAAAGCAACGATGCATCTGAGATACATTGATGTTTCACGCCCTAGGCGAAATTTCCACCTTGCACCCCCGCCATGAGGCACCCCCCCCCCACAGCAGCCACCTACCCCGCCCTGAGGCACCCCCTTGCAGCAGCTCCCCACCACCCCACCCTCCGTCCTGAGGCACCCCCCACCCCAGCTCACCCCTGCTCTGCGCACAAGCACCGCGAGCACGCCATGGCTGCTTCACTTCTCCTGACTCCCAGGCTCGTGGCGCCAATCAGCTTAGGCGCCATGAGCTGGGAGGTGGGAGAAGTGAAGCAGCCACGGCACGCTCAGGGGAGGAGCAGGGCAGGGGTGAGCTGGGGTGGGATTTCCCCTGCGTGCTGCCCCCCCACTTACTTGCTGCAGGCGGCCCTCCCTGCGCTCCCCTACCCCTGCTCCCTTCTCCTAAATGCCGGCGGTGACCCAGGTGGCCGAAGATCCGGCCACCGCGGTCGCTGCTGAAGAAAATGGTGCCTCCCAAATCCCAGCGCCCTAGGCAACTGCCTAGGTCACCTAAATGGTTGCACCGGCCCTGCATCTGAGACTGCTATAACGTGAAATATATGGCAGAATGTGAGTAAACAAAGCAGAGACATAAAGTTCTCCCCAAGGAGAGAAATTTAATTAATGCACTATTTTTTTAACTAGCATCATCAGCACGGAAGCATGTCCTCTGGAATGGTGGCCAAAAGCATGAAGGAGCATATGAATGTTTAGCATATCTGGCACATAAAAACCTTGCAATGCCAGCTACAAAAGTGCCATGCAAACGCCTGTTCTCACTTTCAGGTGACATTGTAAATAAGAAGCAGGCAGCATTATCTCCTGTAAATGTAAACTAGCTTGTTTGTCTTAGCGATTGGCTGAACAAGAAGTAGGACAGAGTGGACTTGTAGGCTCTGAAGTTTTAGATTGTTTTGTTTTTGAGTGCAGTTATGCAATTAAAAAATAATGGACATTTGTAAGTTTACACTTTCATAATAAAGAGATTAACTACAGTACTTGTACGAGATGAATTTAAAAATATTGTTTTTTGTTTATCATTTTTACTATGCAAATATTTGTAATAAAAAGAATAATACACTTTGATTTCAATAACAACATAGATATGAAAATGTAGAAAAAGCATCCAAAATATTTAATACATTTCAATGGTATTCTATTGTTTAATAGTGCAATTAAAACTGCCCATTAATTGCGATTAATTTTTTTGAGTTAATCACGTGAGTTAACTGTGATTAATCAACAGCCCTTATTATGTTTAAACGTTACACTGTCCAAGAGCCTGTTAGATGCATTCTATCATAAGCAGTACTAAATAAGAAACCGCATGTAAGTTAAAGTCATCTAAATACAGCAGGATAAATGAATGTCAAATAGCTTCAGTGACAGTACATACTTTAGGCTGTGCTAGCTCTGCAAATATCTGCTGCAGGAGCCACAGGCTATTTGCTAGGAGGTTTCAACTGAATATCATGCCCATTGGCACAATAGGGGTCCCAGCCTCATAGTGGAGAGGTGGTAGTTTCATCTGCCCAAAGCAGAACAAGGCACCCAACAGGAGTGATCAATGTACAAAGAGGTTGCAAACAGATGGTCCTGCTGTGCAAATGTCCAGTGCACATCAGGGCTCCTCTCTCAAGTGCTAAGTTCCAATCCGCTCACTGGATCACACACAGTTACTTTGCCAGCACAGTCTGTCCTTCCCACTGTATCCACACCACCAAACCCTCTGGTGATACCAGGTGCATGAGAGAAAGAGGGGCTGCACCCAGAAGTTTAATGGGCTTGATGCAGGGCCACTGGGTGAGATTCTCTGGCCTGTGAGATGCAGGAAGTCAGACAAGATGATCATCATTGTCCCTTCCACACTTAAACTCCATGAATCTACAAGTGGCAAATGTGGCTGTGGCTCTGAGGGGCCTTGGCTGTAGCAGAATCTCCCACTTAAGGCAGGAATCCTTGATGATCTGGTAAGAACATCCTTGATTAATATCATGGATCTAGCTAGCAATTGCTTTTGGGTAGCAGGTACGGTAGAATTGTCCTGTGCTGTTTCTCTATTGTACTGAAATTACACAGTACAACAATGAATCATCCTATATTAGACCTGCCAAGCACTATGCGTTTTCTCTTTCGATAGTCCCTCATTTCCCCAGTGCCTTTTCAAGAAACTGGACTGGAGAGAGAACAGGAAAGAGCAATCAAATTTCTGTATCTGATGGTGTGCTGCGATGCAGATTCTCACACAGATTTCAGCGCATTTGGGGCACATTCCATTCTTCACTGTGAAGGGCAGTTAGGGAGCCAGTGGGACATGTTGCTGCCAGATACTTATACAGTAGCTGCTATACAGACACCCACTAGAGCAGGGGTGGGCAAGCTTTTTGGCCTGAGGGCCACATCGGGGTATGGAAATTGTATGGTGGGTCATGAATGCTCACAAAATTGGGGGTAGGGATGCGGGAGGGAGTGAGGGCTCCAGCTGGGGGTGCAGCTCTGGGTGGGGCCAGAAATGAGGAGTTCAGGGTATGGGAGGAGGCTCTGGGTTGGGATGCAGGGGGGATGAAGGATTTGGGGTGAAGGAGGGGGCTCCAGGCTGGGCCCACAGGTTCAGAGGGCAGGAGGGGGATCAGGTCTGGGGCAGGGGGTTGGAGTACAGGGAGGGGTGTGTGAGGCTCCGGCTGGGGGTACAGGCTCTGGGGTGGGCTGGGGATGAGGGGTTTGGGGTGCAGGAGGGTGCTCCAAGCTGCAATGAGGGGTTCAGAGGTTGGGGAGGGATCAGGGCCATGGCAGGGGATTGGGGCATGGCAGGGCTCAGGGGTGCAGGCTCTGCTTAGTGCTTGCCACAAGCAGCTCCTAGAAGCATATCCCCCTCCGCTGAGGTGTGGCCAGGCAACTGCGTGCTGCACCCATGTTTGGAGTCCCTGGAAATGGTGTTTTGTTGCCCCAGGGATAGGGGCCCCTGGAAATGGGGGCTTGGGGCCCCGGAGTTAGGGGCCTCTGGAAAAGGGGTTTTGGGGCCCCAGGGTTATGGGCCACTGGAAAAGGGGTTTTGGGGACCTGGGGTTAGGGGCCCGTGGAAATGGGGTTTTGGGTCCCCTGGTGTTGGTGGCACCTTAATATGTGGGTTGGGAGCCCCAGGGTTTGGGGAACCTGGAAATGGGGTTTTGGGGCCCCTGGTGTTAGGGGCCCCTGGTTATGTAGGTTGGGGCTCCAGGGTTTGGGGCCCTTTTAAATGGGTTTTTGTGGCCCCTGGGTTAGGGACCCTGAAAATGGAGATTGGGGCCCCTGGTGTTGGTGGCCCCTGGATATGTGGGTTTTGGGGCCCCAGGTTTTGGGGCTCTGGAAATAGGTTTTTGGGGCTCCTAGGGTTATGGGACCCTGTAAAGGGGGTTTGGGGCCCTTGTGTTATGGGCTCCCAGAAATGGAGTTTTGAGCCCCTGAGTTCAGGGGGCCCCTGGAAATGGGGTTTTCGGGCCCCAGAAATGGGGTTTTGGGGCCCTAGGATTAGGGGGCTCTCGATATGTGGGTTTGGGGGCCCTGGAAATGGGGTTTTGGCGCCCCAGGGGTTAGTGGTCCCTGGAAATGGGGTTATGGGGCTCCTGGGTTTGGGGCCCCTGGGAAATGTGGCTTTCTGGCCCCCAAGGGTTAGGGGCCCCTGGAAATGGGGCTTTGGGGCCCCTGGAAATGGGGTTTTTGGGGCCCCTGCTGTTAGGGGCCCCTGGAAATGGGGTTTTTGGGGCCCCAGGGTTAGGGGCTCCTGATAATGGGGTTTTGGGGCCCCTGGTGTTAGGGGCCAATGGAAATGTGGTTTGGGGCCCAGGGGTTAGGGACCTCTGGAAATAGGGTTTTGGAGCCCTGGAAATGGGGTTTTGGGCCTCTGGTTTTAGGAGCCCCTGGAAATGGAGTTTTGGGGCCCCAGGGGTTTGGTTCAACTGGATATGGGGAATTTGGCCCTGGTGTTAGGGCCCCCTGGAAATGTGGTTTTGGGACCCCTGGGGTTCGGGGCCCTGGAAAGGGGGATTTGGGGCCCCTGGGGTTTGGGCCGCTGGAAATGGGGTTTTGGGGCACCAGGGGTTTGTGGTCCTGGAAATGGGGTTTTGGTGGTCCCTGAAAAGGGGTTTTGGGGCCTTGGTGTTAGGGGCCCCTTGAAATGGTTTTTTGGGGACCCAGGGGTTAGGTTCCTGGATATGGGGATTTAGGACCCCTGGGGTTTGGGTCCTCTGGAAATGGGGTTTTTGGGGGTCCCAAGGGTTAGGGGCCCCTGGAAATGGGGTTTTGGGGCCGCTGAGGTTAGGGACCCTAGGAAATGGGGTTTGGGGACCCTGGAAATGGCGTTTTGGGCCGCTCTGCTGTTAGGCCCCTGGAAATCTGGTATTTGGGCTCCTTGAAATGTGTATTTTGGGGCCTCTGGTTTTAGGGGCCCCTAGAAATGGTGTTTTGGAGCCCCTGGGGTTTGGGACCCCTGGAAATGGGTTTTGGGGACCCAGGTGTTAGGGGCCAATGGAAATTGGGGTTTGGGGCCCCAGGCGTTAGGGCCCCTGGAAATGGGATTTTTGGGGCCCCTGCGGTTAGTGGCCCCTGGAAATGGTTTTTTGGGGCACCTGGAAATGCGGTTTTGGGCCCCTGTCGTTAGAGGCCCCTCAAAATGGGGTTTTGGGGCCCTGGAAAAGGGGATTTGGGGCCCCAGGCCTTAGCGGCCCCTGGAAATGGGGTTTTGGGGCCCCTGGTGTTAGGGGCCAATGGAAATGTGGTTTTGGGGCCCAGGGGGTTAGGGACCTCTGGAAATAGGGTTTTTGGAGCCCTGGAAATGGGGTTTTGGGCCTCTGGTTTTAGGAGCCCCTGGAAATGGAGTTTTGGGGCCCCAGGGGTTTGGTTCAACTGGATATGGGGAATTTGGCCCCTGGTGTTAGGGCCCCCTGGAAATGTGGTTTTGGGACCCCTGGGGTTCGGGGCCCCTGGAAAGGGGGATTTGGGGCCCTGGGGTTTGGGGCCGCTGGAAATGGGGTTTTGGGGCACCAGGGGTTTGAGCTCCTGGAAATGGGGTTTTGGGGTCCCTGAAAATGGGGTTTTGGGGGCTCTGGTGTTAGGGGCCCTTGAAATGGTTTTTTGGGGACCCAGGGGTTAGGTTCCCCTGGATATGGGGATTTAGGACCCCTGGGGTTTGGGTCCTCTGGAAATGGGGTTTTTGGGGTCCCAAGGGTTAGGGGCCCCTGGAAATGGGGTTTTGGGGCCGCTGAGGTTAGGGGACCCTAGGAATGGGGTTTTGGGGACCCTGGAAATGGCGTTTTTGGGGCCGCTGCTGTTAGGGGCCCCTGGAAATCTGGTATTTGGGCTCCTTGAAAATGTGATTTTGGGGCCTCTGGTTTTTAGGGGCCCCTAGAAATGGTGTTTTGGAGCCCCTGGGGGAAAATGGGGTTTTGGGACCCCCAGGTGTTAGGGGCCAATGGAAATTGGGGTTTGGGGCCCCAGGCGTTAGGGGGCCCCTGGAAATGGGATTTTTGGGGCCCCTGCGGTTAGTGGCCCCTGGAAATGGTTTTTTAGGGGCACCTGGAAATGCGGTTTTGGGCCCCTGTCGTTAGAGGCCCCTCAAAATGGGGTTTTTGGGGCCCTGGAAAAGGGGATTTGGGGCCCCAGGCCTTAGCGGCCCCTGGAAATGGGGTTTTGGGGCCCCTGGTATTAGGGGCCTCTGGATATGGGGTTTAGGGGCCCCTGGAAATGGGGTTTTGGGGCCCCTGGGTTTTGGGGCCCCTGGAATGGGGTTTTTGGGTCCTTGTTTTAAGGTTTCCTGGAAATGAGTTTTGGGTCCCCAGGGGTTATGGGCTCCTGCATATGGGGTTTGGGGCCAAAGGTAAATGGTATTTTGGGGCCCCTGGGGTTAGGGGCCCCTGGAAATGGGAAATTCGGTCCCCTGGGGTTTGAGGACCCTGGAAATGGGATTTTGGAGGCTCCTGGAAATGGAGTTTTGGGGCCCCTGGGGTTTGGGGCCTCTGGAAAAGGGGTTTGGGGGCCCTGGAAATGGGAAAAATTCGGTCCCCTGGGGTTTGGGGACCCTGGAAATGGTGTTTTGGGGCCCAGGGGCTGGGTTCCTGGAAATGGGGTTTGGGGGCCTATGGTGTTAGAGGCCCTGGAAATGGGGTTTTTGGGCCCCAGAGGTTAGGGGCCCCTCGATATGGGGATTTGCGGGCCCCAGCGGTTTGGGGCTCCTGGAAATGGCATTTCGGTCCCTGGGGTTTGGAGCCCTGGAATGGGATTTTGGAGGCTCCTGGAAATGGAGTTTTGGGGCCCCTGGGGTTGGGGGCCTCTGGAAAAGGGGTTTGGGGCCCCTGGAAATGGGTTATGAGGCCCCAGGGGTTAGGGGCCCCTGGAAATGGGCTTTTTGGGGCCCCTAGTGTTACAGGCACTGGAAATGGGATTTAGGGGCCCCTGGTGCTAGGGGCCTCTAGAAAATGGGGTTTTGAGGCCCTTGGATATGGGGTTTTGGTGCCCGAGGGGTTAGGGGGCCCTGGAAATAGGGTTTTGTGGCCCTTGGGATTTGGGGCATTCTGGAAATGGAATTTGGGGCCCCTGGCTTTAGGGGCCCCTGGAAATGGGAAATGGGGGGCCTGGAAAAGGAGTTTTAGGGCCCCTAAAGTTAGGGCCCTCTGGAAATGGGGTTTTTTGGGCCCCAGGTGTTAGTGGCCCTTGGATATGGGGTTTTGGGCCCCTCAGGATAGGGCCCCCTGGAAAATGGGGATATGGGGCCCTTGGGGTTTGAGGCCCCTGGAAATGGGGTTTGGGTGCCCCTGGGGTTTGGGGTCCCTGTTAATGGGGTTTTGGGTCCCGTGGATATTGGGATTTGGGGCCCCTGAGGTTTGGGGCCCCTGGAAATGGGGTTTAAGTGCCCCTGCGGTTGGTTCCACTGGAAAAGGGGATTTGACACCCCTGGGGTTTGGGGCCCTGGAAATAAGGTATTTGGCCCAGGGGTTAGGGGCACCTGGAAATGTGGTTTTTTGGGCCCAGAGGTTAGGAGACCCTGGAAATGGGGTTTGGGGGCCCTGTGTTAGGAGCACATGGAAATGGGGTTTTGGGGACCCTGGGGTTAGGGGCATTGGATATGGGTATTTGACACCCCGAGGGTTGGGGGCCCCTGTTTATGGGGATTTGGGCCCCTGTGTTTTGGGCCCCCTGGAAAAGGGGTTTTGGGGCCACTAGGGTTAGGGGCCCCTGAAAATGGGGTTTTCAGGCCCCTGGGGTTAGGGGCATCTGGAAATGGGGTTTTGGGGATCCTAGGGTTAGGGACCCCTGAAATAGGGTTTTGGGACCCCTGGGGTTAGGGGCCCCTGGAAAATTGGGTTTTGGGCCCCAGGGGTTAGGGGCCCCTGGATATAGGGATCTGTGGCCCCTGGGGTTTGGGGCCCCTGGAAATTGGGATATGGGGGCCCTGGGGTTAGGGACACCTGGAAATGGGGTTTTGGGGCCCCAGGGTTAGGGGCCCCTGGAAATGGGGTTTTGGGTCCCTGGTGTTAGGGGCCCTTGGTTATATGGGTTTGGTGCCCCAGGGGATTGGGTCCCCTGGGAAATGGGGTTTTGGGGCCCTGGTGTTAGGGGCCCTGGAAATGGAGTTTTGGGGCCCCTGGGGTTAAAGACCCCTGGAAATAGGGGTTTGGGCCCCTAGGGTTGGGGCCTCTGTAAATGGGGCCTTGGGCCAATGGAAATGTGGTTCTTCTTCGAGTGCTTGCTCATATCCGTTCCAGTAGGTGTGCGCGCGCCGCGTGCTCGTTCGTCGGAGACTTTTACCATAGCACACTCGGTGGGCCGGCAGGGCGGCCCCTGGAGCGGCGCCGCTACGGTGCTGATATATACCCCTGCCGGCCCGACCAGTCCTCAGTTCCTTCTTACCGCCTGTGTCGGTCGTTGGAACTGTGGAGCGCAGTCTAACTGTTTCTCCACCTCCCTAGCAATTCACTCGTTTTCTCTTGAATTTTGTATATAGTTGAACTTTTAATAGTAGTTAGTAGTTAGTATTGTTCTATTTGTAGTTTTTTGTAGTTATTTAGAAGGGATTGGGGGTTACCCCGTCCCCTACCCCAGTACCGGGCTCATGCCTGGATCACCGGGCTTCAACCGTGCAGGCTGCCGTCGGCCAATGCCCACAGGCGACCCACACGATTCCTGTCTCAAGTGTTTGGCTGAATCTCACCTGAAAGACAAGTGCAAGATTTGTAAGACGTTCAAGCTCCTAACCAAGAAAGAGCGGGACGTTCGCCTGAAGCAGTTGCTCATAGAGGCAGCACTCACTCACCGTCCTCAGCACGCCCGCGGCACCGGGAAAACAAGCGTCTCCTCGCACCGCACCACACGCCTCAAAGAGGACAACTCACCAGTCTCCAGCACCAGCTTCTGGTCGGGCACCACTCGCTCTCTCCACGGAGCAAGAAGCATAAGCCTCCTGCGGCCTCTACTCCAGCGCCCACGTCAGAGTGCCTAACCAACCAGACCGCCTGGCACTGACTCCACCTGCCGCGGCCTCGAGGGTCTGTGCACCGTTGATTCCGGCCTCGGAAGGGCCGTCGAGTCCGGTGCCTATTGGCTCCCCGGCGCGTGCTGCAGTTGAGCTCATTGTGCCTTCCACCCCGGAGTCATTTCAGCGGCACGAGACCTCATCGCGATGACGGAGCCCGAGCTGCCTCGACCCCCGGCACTGTCGGTGCGTGTCCCACAATCTCTTGGCAAGCTGGCTCTCGTGAGACCTTCTTCACCGGCACCATGGGACTCCATCGTTCCAGGTCCAGTCCAGGTTCCCGCAGACGTTCATGGTCTCATCATCGCTCTCGATCCCACGGCCGCTCGCAGTGCCCGGGTACGTTCCCCATCAAGGTACCGGTCGTACTCGCGGAACCGCTCACGGTCCCGATCGCCGTCCAGGCAATTACCGGTGCCGTTCCAAATCTCGGCGCCGCTCCCAGCACCGTACCTCACGCAGCCGATCTCGGCACGGCGGCTCTCGGCACCGGTCGACCTCTGCACCGCGCGCGGACTCCCGGTACCGCTCCCTGGCACCGTGCAGAGACTATTCTACTGCCTGCAGAGACGTTCCTCACACGCTCTCGGCCCCGCCGTGGCCATCCCGCCAGCAGTCCGTTTCCTCTCATGCCGACACGGCATCTTATGGAGAGTCGGACAATCAAGGTCCTCAGCAGTGGCCCTTTTGGACTCCGTGGGCTTACCACCAGAGCCAAGGTAGCCACCATCTGCCGCCACACTCCGTTTCCCTCCGACCATAGGGCACCGGAGTCCACGGCGAGCAGACCACCTCCAGCGAATATGGAGCAACCTCCCACCCAGGACACGGACCAACAGGAGCAAGCCGTGGATGCCCCACAGGACCAAGAGTCTCTCCAAGACCCTTTGGTCCCTGGAGTCTCGTCCTCTTCTTCCCGGACGAGGGCTGTGGCGGGAACGGCTACATCAGGGCGCCGCCCTATCGACCTCAGGTCTCACCAGGACCTCCTGGCGCTGGGTGGCCTTGAACATAAACTTACCTGTAGAGGAAGTCCCTGAGGTGGATGACCCAGTGGTCAGTATCCTCTCGGCGAGACCCCAACAAGGGTGGTGCTCCCCTTCATTCGTTCCATCCAGGCACGAGCCAATACAATCTGGCAGACCCGGCTTCGGTGCCTTCTACAGCGAAAGGGGTTGAGCGAAAATATATGGTCCCCTCAAAAGGGTATGAATACCTCTATGTCCACCCCCCGCCTTGCTTGTTGGTAGTCAATCCATCAACGAGCGACAGTGGCATGGCCAGCAAGCCCTGCGCCCAAATCCAGAGAGGCCAGGCATATGGATTTGCTGGGCAGGAAAATCTACTCTGCGGGATGTCTCCAGCTTAGGGTCGCGAATCAACAGGCCCTCCTGAGCCATTATAATTTCAACACTTGGAGGCAGTGGGAAAATTTGCAGAACTCGTCCCACAGGACTCCCGCCAAGAGTTCTCAGCACTCCTGAGAGGGAAAAAAAGGTTGCGAGGACTCCCTTCAGGCCTCGTTGGACGCCGCAGACTTGGTGGCTAGGACTCTTGCATCAGGGGTTTGCTATGAGGCGTATTTCGTGGCTGCAAGCATCCGGTCTACCACCTGAGCTGCAGTACACAATACAGGACCTACCTTTGACTGTCAGGGTCTCTTCTCCCAGAAGACAGACCCTCGCCTCCAGAATCTGAAAGACAATCGCGTGATTATGCGTTCACTGGGAATGCACACGCTGCAGGCTCAGAGACGGTCCTTCCGTTCCCAGCCCCGACGGTTCTACCCCCCACCTCGATCGAGGCAGGACTTCTCCAGGAGGAGAGCCTGGACCTTTCGTAGACACCAGTCTGGCCCTCAAGGGGGTAACAACTCGGTCAACACCAAACCACTGGTGGGACTGAAACCTGACTTTTGAAGGTGCGCTCGAGAGCACCGTACCAATTTCCTCCAGGATCCCGCTCAGTTTACCAACCGCCTCGCTGCTTTTCTTCCCTGCCTGGTCCCAGCTAACATCAGACTGCTGGGTCCTCAGCACGGTGGAATGTGGCTACCATCTTCAGTTTATTTTGACCCCGCCTTCCCACCCTCCTCCTTTCCTCTTCAGGGACCCCTCTCACGAGCAACTCCTCTACAGGAAGTTTCGAAGCTCCTCGCGTTGGGAGCCATAGAGGAGGTTCCAGAGGTCTTAAGAGGCAGGGGGTTCTATTCCAGATACTTCCTAATTCCCAAGGCGAAAGGCGGTCTCCGGCCCATCCTGGACCTGCGAGCTCTGAACAAGTACATCAAGAAGCTCAAGTTCTGCATGGTGTACCTGGGAAACATCATTCCTTCCCTTGATCTCGGAGATTGGTACGCTGCTCTCGACATGAGAGACGCATATTTTCATATCACGATTTACCCACCGCACAGGAGGTTTCTTCGCTTCGTGGTGAATCGTCATCACTACCAATCTGCGGTCCTTCCCTTTGGCCTCTCCTCGGCCACCTCGAGTTTTTACCAAGTGTATGGCGGTAGTCGCCGCCTACCTCCATCATCGTCGCATTCATGTCTTCCCATACTCGACGACTGGCTGATTCGAGGAGCTTCCGAGGCTCAGGTGACTGCGCATGTAGATTTCATCAAAGATCTGTTCTCCCGTCTAGATTTAATCATCAATCTAGACAAATCCATCCTGCTTCCTACGCAGAAAATAGAATTCATAGGAGCGCTGCTGGACTCCAATCGAGCAACAGCCAGCTTGCCTCCTCAGAGATTCCGATCTATAGTTTCTCTCATTCAGGGCTTCAAAGCCTTCCCCACAACTCTGTCCGCACTGCCCCGCGCTCTCCTCAGTCACATGGCTGTGTGCACTTTCGTGACAAAGCACGCGAGACTACGCATGCACCCTCTGCAAGTCTGGCTTGCCTCGGTCTATCGGCCATGCAGGGATGCCCTGGACATGATAATCACAATGCCGTCGCATGTGCTGGGATCCCTCAACTGGTGACTGGACCCCGCCCTGGTGTGTGCCGGTCGACCGTCTATCCACCTCAACCCTCGCTGTCCCTAAACAACGGACGCTTCCTCTCTGGGGTGGGGTGCAAACTGGGCCATCTGCGTACCCAGGATCTTTGGTCCTTGCCGGAACTCAGCTCCACATCAATGTCCGCGAACTCAGGGCGGTCCGGTTGGCGTGCCAGGCCTTTCGCCAGCAGCTACAGGGCCGTTGGTTGCCATTTTCACGGACAACACAACGGCCATGTATTACATAAACAAACAAGGAGGGACATGATCTTCTCCTCTTTGCCAAGAGGCAATGCAACTGTGGGACTTTTGTATAGCCCAGTCAATAGACTTGATAGCCTCCTTCCTCCCAGGGGTCGGAACACTCTAGCGGACCGCCTGAGCCGGTCGTTCCTGACACACGAATGGTCCATCCGTCCGGACATCTTGCTTTCTGTTTTCCGGAAGTGGGGCTTTCCCCAGATAGACCTATTCACCTCCAAGGAGAACAGGAAGTGTCAGGTGTTCTGCTTCCGGCAGGGTCGCTCCCTGGGCTCTCTCTCGGACGCTTTCCTCATTCCCTGGAAAGGGTGTCTCCTGTATGCCTTTCCACCCTTTCCCTTAGTCCACAAGGTCCTGCTCAAGCTACGCAGGGACAAGGCCAAGCTATCCTGATCGCTCTGGCATGGCCGAGGGCAGCATTGGTACACCATGCTGCTCGACCTGTCCCTAGCGACTCCGATACCACTGCCCCTCTACCCGGACCTTATAACGCAGGGCTTCGGCAGCTTCGGCACCCAGACCTTCCGTCCTGCACCTGATGGCGTGGCTTCTTCTGGTTAAACGAGTCTGAGTGCCAGTGCTCCAGCCAGGTTCAGCAGGTCCTTTTGGGTAGTAGGAAACCCTTACGCGGGCGACTTATCTCGCCAAATGGAAAAGGTTCTGTTCTGGTGTACGCAGCGTTCCCTGGTTCCTAACACCATTCCAGTCTCTGTTGTCCTGGACTATTTGTTGTATCTCAAGGGCCAAGGCCTAGCCCTCTCTTCCATTAGGGTCCATCTGGCCGCAATCTCCACCTTCCATCCTGGAGAGCCCAGCACTTCCACCTTTTCAACCCAATAGTTTCCAGATTCCTTAAGGGATTGGAGAGACTCTACCCTCCGGTTAAGCCTCCTTCCCCTACGTGGGATCTCACCTGGTGCTGTCTAAACTCATGCCCCCCCCTTTTGAGCCGTTAGCCACCTGCTCATTACTCTACCTGTCATGGAAGACAGCCTTCCTGGTAGCTATCACCTCTGCCCAGATGGGTATCTGAGCTCCGTGCGTTGGTAGTAGACCCACCTTACACCATCTTTCACAAGGATAAGGTGCAGCTACGGCCACACCCAGCCTTTCTTCTGAAGGTGGTCTCGGCCTTTCATATTAACCAAGATATTTTTCTACCGGTATTTTTCCCGAAGCCGCACGCATCCCGCCGGGACCAGCAGCTACACACCCTGGATGTCCGCCGGGCTCTCGCATTCTACATCAGCAGAACTAAAGCCTTCAGACGCTCGCCCAGTTATTCATAGCAGTGGCGGAGCGTATGAAAGGTCTCCCTATAACTTCCCAGCAGATTTCATCATGGGTGACATCCTGTATCCGGACGTGCTATGACTTAGCTCACATCCCAATTGGCCGGCTCACCACCCATTCTACTCAGGCTCAAGCTCGTCTGCCGCTTTCCTGGCCCAGGTCCCCATCCAGGACATATGCCGGGCGGCTACCTGGTCGTCCGTGCATACTTTACATCACACTACGCGCTGGGTTGAGCAATCTAGAGACGATGCCGCCTTCGGCTCAGCGGTCTTACTTTCCGCCAACATCTCACTCCGACCCACCGCCTAGGTAAGGCTTGGGAATCACCTACTGGAATGGATATGAGCAAGCACTCGAAGAAGAAAAGACGGTTACTCACCTTTGTAAACTGTTGTTCTTCGAGATGTGTTGCTCATATCCATTGCACACCACCCTCCTTCCCCGCTGTCGGAGTAGCCGCAAGAAGGAACTGAGGAGCGGTCGGGCCTGCAGGGGGTATATATCAGGCACAGTAGCGGCGCCACTCCAGGGGGTGCCTGCCGGCCCACATAGTGTTGCTAGGGTGAAAGTATCCGACGAATGTGCACGCGGCGTGCGCACACCTACTGGAATGGATATGAGCAAAACATCTCGAAGAACAACAGTTACAAAGGTGAGTAACCATCTTTTTTGGGGGGCCCCAGGGGTTAGGGACCTCTGGAAATGGGGTTTTGGGGCCCCTAGAAATGGGGGTTTGGGGCCCCTAGGGTGAGGGTACCCTGGGGTTTGGGGCCCCTAGAAATGGGGGTTTGGGGCCTCTAGGGTTAGAGACCCTTGGAATTGGGGTTTTGGGGCCCTGGGGTTAGGCGCCCCTTGAAGTTGGGATTTGGGCCCTTGGTGTTTGGGCCCCTGGAAATGGGGTTTTGGTGTCCCTTGGGTTAGGGGAACCTGGAAATGGGGTTTTGGGGCCCTGGGGTTTGGGGCCCTGGAAATGGGGTTTTGGGGCCACTGGAAATGGGGTTTTGGGGCCCCTTGTGTTAGGGGCCCTGGAATTGGGGTTTTTGGGGCCCCAGGGTTAGGGTCCCCTGGTATGGGGATTTTGGGCCCCTGGGGTTAGGGCCCTCGAAATGGAGTATTGAGGCCCTGGGGTTGATGGCGCCCTGGAAACGGGGTTTTGAATCCACAGGAGTTAGGAGCCCCTGGATATGGGGATTTGGGTTCCCTTGGATTTGGCAGCCCTGGAAAATGGGATTTTGGGGTTCTAGGGGTTAGGAGGCCCTAGAAATGGGGTTTCGGGGCCCCTGGGGTTTGGGGCCCCTGGAAATGGGGTTTTGGGGCCACTGGGATTAGGAGACCTTGAAAATGGGGTTTTTGGGCCCCTGGAAATAGGGTTTTCGAGCCTCTGGGTTTAGGGGCCCCTGGAATTGGGTTTTGGGGCCCCAGGGGTTAGGGGTCCCTGGAAATGGGGTTTTGGGGCCTCTGGTGTTTAGGGCCCCTGGAATGTGTTTTTGGTGCCCCTGGAAAATGCGATATTGTGGCCCCAGGGGAAAGAGGCCCGTGGAAATGGGGTTTTGGGGTCCCTGGAAAAGGGGTTTTGGGGCCCTGGTGTTAGGGGCCCCAGGAATTTGAGTGTTTTGTGGCCCAGGGGTAAGGGGCCCTGGATATGGGGATTTGGGGGCCCCTAGGTTTGGTGCACCTGGAAATGGGGTTTTGGGGCCCCGCAGTTATGGGCCCCTGGAAATGGGGTTTTGGGTCCACTGGAAATGGGTTTTGGGGGCCCTGGTGTTAGGGTCCCCTGGAATTTGGGTTTTGGGGCCCTGGGTTTGTGGCACCTTTAAATGGGTTTTGGGGCCACTGAGGTTATGTGCCCCTGGAAATGGGTTTTGGGGCCCCTGGAAATGGGTTTTTGGGGCCTGCTGTTAGGGCCCCTGGAATTTGGGTTTTGGGGCTCTAGGGTTAGGGGCCCCTGGAAATGGGGGGTTTTCGGATCCTTGGTTTAGGGCTCTCTGGAAATGGGCTTTTTGGGCCCCTGGTGTTAGGGGCCTGGAAATTGGGGTTTGGGCCCCCAGAGTTAGGGGCATCTGGAAATGGGTTTTGGGGCCTCTGCTGTTAGGGGCCCTGGAATTTGGGTTTTGGGGCCTCTAGGGTTAGGGGCCCCTGGAAATGGGTTTTTCGGATCCTTGGTTTAGGGGCTCCTGGAAATGGGCTTTTTGGGCCCCTGGTGTTAGGGGCCCCTGGAAATTGGGGTTTGAGGCCCCCAGGGTTAGGGGCATCCTGGAAATGGGGTTTGGGGGCCTGGTGTTAGGGGCCCTGGAAAAGGGGGGTTTTGGGGCCCCAGGGGTTAGGAGCCTCTGGGTATGGGTTTTGGAAGCCCCAGGAGTTATGGGCCACTGGAAATGAGGTTTTGGGGCTGCTGGGTTTAGGGGCCCCTGGAAATGGGGTGTTTGGGGCCCCTAGGGTTAGGGGCCCCTGGAAATAGTGTTTTGGGACCCTTGGTGTTGGTGGCCCTGGATATGTGGGTTTGGGGGCCCCAGAGGTTTTGGGCCCTGGAAATGGGGCCCCAGGAAATGATGCCTTGTGGCCCTAGGATTAGGGGACCCTGGAAATGCGGTTGTGGGGCTACTGGTGGTTGGGGCCCCTAGATATGTGTGTTGGGGTCCCTAGGGGTTTGGGGACCCAAGAAATGGGATTTTGGGGCCCCTGAGGTTAGGGGGCCCTGGAAATGAGAATTTTAGGCCCCTGCTGTTTGGGGCCCTGGAAATGGAGTTTTGGGGCCCATGGGGTTAGGGGCCCCTGTAAATGGGTGGTTTAGGGCTCTAGGTTTAGGGGCTCCTGGAAATGGGGTTTTGGGGCCCCTGGTATTCGGGGACCCTGGAAATGGGTGGGTTTTTGGGCCCCAGGGGTTAGGGCTCTGGAAAAGGGGTTTTGGGGCCCCAGAGTTTAGGGCCCCTTGAAATGGGGGTTTTGTGGCCCCTGGTGTTTATTCCCCTGGATATGGGGTTTTGGGTCCCCAGGGGGTTAGGGGCCCCTGGAAATGGGGTTTTTGGGCCCCTGGGTTAGGGGCCCCTGGAAAATGGGATTTGGGACCTGTGGTGTTTGGGGCCCTAAATGGGGTTTTGGGGCCTCTGGGCTTAAGGGCCCTGGAAATGCGGGGTGTAGTAAGAGGAGGCCCTAAGACATAAACCTTGGTATCAGAGGCCTGGTATGAGGGTAAGGGCCTGAACTAAAGAAATGGTCAAGACTTTGCTAACATAAAAGCAAAGTGAAGCTGTGAGCCAGAGGCAGGCCCTGCTCACAGAGAAGCTGGCAAGGAAGGGCTGATGCTGCAAGGAGATACCGTACCTAAAAGTTACTGAACACTAGAGATCAGAACATTCACATACTTGCACATTTCACACAGATAAGAAGGAACAGGTGACCCATCCCAATGACAGGGGCAAAAGGGTAATATGTTGATAGAGTTGTTTTGTTCAAACCAACATGTACAGGTGAGAGGGCGGCACCTCACTACTTAGAGGGGTTGTACCTTGCTGCGTAGAGGGGTTGCACCTCAATACGTCAGAGTGATGTGTAACTTGTTTGTACCCGTGTGTATAAAGAATGTATCCCTGTGGCGATGTCTCTGTCCGGACCGAGGGGGCAGTGGAAAGTCCGCCACTAACTGAGCCAGTCCATTGACCGTGGGTACATATTGTAGTATGCCATGAAGTAGGCTAAGAATCCTTCAGGGAGCTATTTTTGTATCCAATACAGCAATAAACCTGGTCGACGTGCTTCGTACCTTACTAGACTCTGTGGTCTTTGGGGGTTCTCTTCGGGTCTGCTGTGTAGCTAGCTGCACAGAGTGGGGCAGCACACAGAGGGAAAACATGCACGCAGCGAGTGATACCAACAAGGAGAGAGCAGAGCACAACGGTTGCATCTGACAACACACACTTTGACAACACGGGGTTGGGGCCCCTGGGGTTAGGGCCCCTGGAAATGGTGTTTTGGAGCTCCTGGGGCTTAGGGGCCCCTGGAAATAGGGTTTTCGGGCCCCTAGGATAAGGGGCCCCTGGAAATGGTGTTTTGGAGCTCCTGGGGTAGGGCCCCTGGAAATAGGGTTTTTGGGCCCCTAGGGTAAGGGGCCCCTGAAATGGGGTTTTGGGGCCCCTGGTGTTAGAGTCCCCTGGATATGTGAGTTGGAGGCCCCAGGGGTTTTTGGGGCCCCTGGAAATGGAACTTTGGGCCCCTGGGGTTAGGGGCTCCTGGAAATAGGGATTTGGGGCCCCTGGTGTTTTGGCCCATGGAAATGGGGTTTGGGGCTCCTGGTGATAGGTGCCCCTGGAAATGGGGTTTTGGGGCCCCAGTGGTTAGTGGCCCCCTGGAAATGGGGGGTTGGGGCCCCACGGTTAAGGGCTCCTGGAATGGGGGTTTTGGGGCCCTCCTAGAGTTAGTTGCCACTGGAAATGGGTTTTTGGGCCCCCTGGTGTTAGATGCCCCTGGAAATGGGGGGATTCAGGGGCCCCTGGTGTTTTGGGGACGCTGGAATTGGGGTTTTGGGGCCCTGTTGTTCGGGGTCCCTGGAAATGTGTTTTGGGCCCGAGGGGTTAGGGGCCTTGGAAATGGGGCTTTGAGGCCCCTGGAATTGGTGTTTTGAGTCCCCAGGGTTGAGGGGCCCCTGGAATAGGGATTGGGGCCCCTAGGGTTTGGGGTCCCTGGAAAATAGGGTTTTGGGGCCTTGGTGTTGGTGGCCCTGGAAATGGGGGTTTGGGGCCTCCAGTGTTAGGGGCCCCTGAAATGTGGTTTTGAGCCCCAGGGCTTATGGTCCCCTGGAAATGAGTATTTAGGACCCTGGTTTTAGGCCCCATGGAAATTGGGTTTTGGGGCCCTAGGTAAGGGGACCCGGAAATGGGGTTTGGGGGGCCCTGGGGTTAGTGGCCCCTGGAAATGGGGTTTTGGGGGCCCCATGGTTAGGGGCCCCTGGAAATGGGTGTTTGGGGCCCCCAGGCTTTTGGGGGGCCCTAGAAAAGGGGTTTGGGGGCCCTGGGGTTAGAGGCCCCTGGAAATGGGATTTTGGGGCCCCTGGGGTTAGGGCCCCTGGAAATGGGGGTTTTGGGGCTTTGGTGTGGATGTCCCCTGGATATGTGGGTTGGGGCCCCAGGGTTTGGGGGCCCTGGAAATGGGGTTTGGGGCCCCCAGAGTTAGGGGACCCTGAAAATGGGGATTTGGGGCACCAGGGGTAGGGGCCCCTGAAATGGTTTTTCAGGCCCCCAGGTTAGGGGCCCCTGGAAATGGGGTTTTAGGGCCCTGGTGTTAGGGGGCCCTTGAAATGGTGTTTTGGGGCCCCTGGTGTTAGCTTTCCCATGGATATGGAGATTTGGGGCCCCAGGGGATAGGGGGCCCTGGAAATGGGAGTTTTTCGCCCTTAGGGTTAGGGGCCCATGGAAATGAGTTTTTGGGGCCCTGGAGTTATGGGCTTGGAAATTGGGCTTTGGGGCCCCAGGGTTTAGGGGGCCCCTTGGCTTAAGGGGCCCTGCAATATGCAGGGTTGGGGCCCCTGGGGTTAGCGGCCCCTGGATATGGGGATTTGTGGCCCCTGGGTTTAGAGGCTCCTGGAAATGGGTTTTGGGCCCCGGGTGTTAGGGCCCTGGAAATAAGGGTTTGGGGTCCCAGGGTTTAGGGGACCCTGCAATTGAGGTTTTTGGGGTCCCTGGGTGTTAGGGGCCCCTAAATATGGGTGTTTGGGTCCCGTGGAGTTAGGGGCCCTGGATATGGGGTTTTTGGGCCCAGGTTGAGGAACCCTGGAAATGTGGTTTTGGGGACCCTGGTGTTATGGGCCCCTGGAAATTACGTTTTGGAGCCCCAGGGGTTAGGGTCCCATGGATATGGGGATTTGTGGCCAGTGTCACTTGGTGCCCCTGGAAATGGGGGGTATTGGGGACCCCTCTAGGGATAGGGCCCCAGGAAATGGGGGTTTTGGGGCCCCTGGTGTTAGGGGCCCTGGATATGTGGTTGGGGGCTCAGGGGTTGGGGCCCCTGGAAATGGGGATTTGGGGCCCCTGGTGTTTGGGCCCCTGGAAGTGTGTTTGGGGGGGCCCCCTGGGGTTAGGCGTGCCTGGAAATGGGTGTTTTGGGGCCCCAGGGGTTGGGGCCCTTGTAAATGGAGCTTTGGGGCCCCTGGAAATAGGGGTTCTCGGGCTCCTGGTGTTAGGACCCCTGGTATGGGGTTTTGGGGGTCCCAAGGTTTAGAGGCCCTTGGAAATGGGTTTTGGGCCCCTGGCTTTAGAGGCCCCTGGAAATGGGGTTTTGGGGTCCCTGGCAATTGGGTTTTTGGGGCCTTGGTGTTAGGGGCCCTTGGAAACATGGTTTTGGGGCCCTGGAGATAGAGGCCCTGGAAATGGGGGTTTTGGGCCCCATGGTTAGGGGCCCCTGGAAATGGAGTTTTGGGGCACCTGGTGTTAGGGGCCCTGGAAATGGGGTTTTGGGGCCCCTTGTGTTAGCTGCCCTGGATATGGGGATTTGGGGCCCCAGTGGATATGGCCACCTGGATATGGAGTTTTGGGCACCTGGTGTTAGGGGCCCCTGGAAATGGGGTTTTGGGCCCTGGGTTTATGGGGTATTGGAGCCCTTGGGTTAGGGGCACCTAGAAATAAGGGTTTTGGTGCCCTTGGTGTTGGGTGGCCCCTGGATATGTGGGTTTGGGGCCCTGGGGTCAGGGTCCCTGGAAATGGGGATTTGGTGCCCCCCAGGGTTAGAAGCCCCTGGAAATGGGGTTTTCGGGCCCCTGGTGTAGGGGCCCCTGGATATTGTTTTTTGGGGCCCAGGGGTTAGGGGCCCCTCGATATGGGGATTTGGAGCCCCAGGGGTTAGGGGGGCACCTGGAAATAGGGTTTTGGGGGTCGTTGGTGTTGGAAGGGCTGCTGTATATGGTTTTGGGGGCCCCAGGGGTTTGGGGCACCTGGAAAGGGTTTTTGGGTCGCTGGTGTTAGGAAAGGTTTAGTGCCCGTGGAAAGGGGTTTTGGGGTGGCTGGTGTTAGGAGCCCCTTGAAATAGTGTTTTGGTGCCCCTGGTGTCAGCTGCCCCTGGATATGGGATTTCGGCACCCGGGGTAAGGGGCCCCTGGAAATGGGGGTTTTGGGGCCCCTGGGGTAGGGGCCCCTGGAAATCGGGGTTTTGGGCCCCTGGGGTTAGGGCCCCTAGAAATGGGTTTTTTTTGGCTGCTGGGTTTAGGGGCCCCTGGAAATGGGGTTTTGGGGCCCCTAGGTTTAGGCGCCCTGGATATGTTGGTTTTGGGTCCCGTGGTGCTTGGGTTCCCTGCACATGGGATTTTTGGGGCCCCAGGGTTTAGGGGACCCTGGAAATGGGGTTTTGGGACCCTGGGTTAGGCTTCCTGGGAACTGGGTTTTATCAGGCCCCTGGTGTTAAGGGGACCCTGAAATTGGGGACCTATGGGTTAGGGGGCCTGGATATGGTGGTTTGGGGCCCCAAGGTTTAGAGGCCCCTGGAATGGGTTTTTGGGGGCCAAATGGTGTTAGGGTCCCCTGTATATGTGTGTTGGGGGGCCCCAGGTGTTTGGCACCCCTGGATATAGGATTTGTGGCCCCTGGGGTTAGGGGCCCCTGGAAATGTGGTTTTGGGGCCCTGGGGTTAGGGGCCCCTGGATTTGTGGATTCAGGGCCTCAGGATTAGGGGCCCCCTGGAAGCGGGGGATTGGGGCCCCTGGTGTTAGGGTCCCTGGAAATTGGGGTTTGAGGCCCCCAGAGTTAGGAGCCTCTGGAAATGGGTTTTGGGTTTCCCTGGTGTTAGGGGCCCCTGCAAATGGGGGGTTTTCGGGCCCCAGGGGTTAGGGGGCTCTGGATTAGGGAGTTTTGGAGCCCTGGAGTTAGGGGGCACTAAAATGGAGTTTTGGGGCGCCTGGGGTTAGGGCCCCTGGAAATGGAGATTTTGGGCCCCTGGTGTTTGGGGTCCCTGGAAATGGGGTTTTGGGGACCCAGGGGTTAGGGGCCCCTGGAAATGGGTGTTGGGGCCCCTACAGTTAGGGACCCCTGGAAATAGGGTTTTGGGTCCCTTGGTGTTGGTGGCCCTGGATATGTGGGTTGGGGGCGCCAAGGGTTTGGGGCCCCCAAAATGGGGTTTGGAGCCCCAGGATTAGGGGCGCCCTGGAAATGGAGTTTTGGGGCCCTGTTTTAGGGGCCCTTGATATGGTGTTTTGGGGCCCCTGGTGTTAGCACTGGATATGGGGATTGGGGTCCCAGGGGATAGGGGCCCCTGGAAATGGGGTTTTGGAGCCCCTGGTGTTAGGGGCCCCTGGAAATTGGGTTTTGGGGTAATGCACAGAGCATTTCCTGCATGAAGCAACAGTGACACCCTGTGGCCACGCATGGTAATGCACAAGGATATTTCCCACAGATCAACAGTGAAAAACCCTGTGGCCACGCAGGATAATGCACAGAGCATTTCCTAACAGAACAACAGTGACACCGTGTGGCCACGCAGGTTATGCACTAGAATAATCCCCACCGTTGCAATCCAGAGAGCATTTCCTGCATTGAGCAAGAGTGACACCGTGTGGCATGCAGGGTCATGCACAGAGCATTTCCCTCACAGAGCAACAGTGACACCGTGTAGCTACGTGTGGTAATGCACAGAGTATTTTGCTCACAGAGCAACAGTGAACCCTGTTGCCAGGCGGGGTAAAGCACAATGCATATCCCTCACAGAGCAACAGTGACACCCTGTAGCCAGCGGGGAAATGAACAGAGCATTTCCTGTATGGAGCAACAGTGACTCCATGCGCCATGCAGGTTAATACACTAAACAATATCCCCAAACAAGAGCAACAGTGACACCATGTGGCCATGCAGGGTAATGCACAGAAGCAATTCTTTCCGGAGCAACCGTGAACCATGTGGCCACGCAGGGTAATGCACAGAGCATTTCCCTCACAGAGCAAGAGTGACACTCCATGTCCACGTGGGGTATGCACAGAGCCTCTCTCTCACAGAGCCACACTGACACCGTTTCACCACCGGGGTAATGCACAGAGAATTTCCCTCACAGAGCAACAGTGACACCGTGTGGCCATGCGGTTAATTCACAGAGAATTTCCCATACAGAGCAAGAGTGAAACCACTGTGGCAACGTGCGGTAATGCAGAGAGCATTTCTCTCATGGAGCAACAGTGACACCTGTGGCCATGCCAGGTAATGCACAGAGCATTTCCTACATGGTGTAACAGTTACACTGTGTGGCCACGTGTGGTAATGCACAGAGCATTTCCCTCAAAGAGCAAGACTGACACCGTGTTTCCACCGAAGTTAATGCACAAAGAATATTCCCTCAGAGAAAGAGAGACACGCTGTGGCCATGCAGGGTAATGCACAGACCCTAAGGCTCTCCTCACCCGAAAATCCCTAAATCCTAAACCCTAAAAACCTCTAAATCCTAATCCTAAACCCTAACACCATACCCTTAACCCTCACCCCAACCCCCACCCTACCCTAAACCCAACCCTACCTCCAACACCTCACCCTCACCCTTAATCCTAACCCCTAACCCTCACCCTCACCCAAACCCTAACCCCTAAACCATCACTCTAATCCTAAATCCAAACCCCTAAACCCAAACCCCAAAAATCTCACCCTAACCCCTGAACCCTTACCCTAACCCACCCTCACCCACACCCTCACCCCTAACCCCAAAACCCTAACCCCTAAACCCCACCAAATCCTAAACCCAAATCCTAAACTCTAACTCTAAACCCCTACCATAACCCTGTGACCCCAACCCCTAAACCCTAAACCCCATGCTTACCCCTCAACCTAACCCTAACCCTAACCCCACCCCACAACGCTCAACCCTACCCCTGACCCTAACCTGACCCTGACCCTAACCTAACCCCTATCCCTAACCCTGTCCCAACTCCTAACCCTATCCCTGACCCACGACTCCGACCTGACCCTAACCCTAAACACTAAACCCTAACTCTAATCCTAACCCAACCCAAACCCTAACCCCTAAACCCCCAACCGCTAATCCTAAACCGTAACTCTAACCCCTTAACCCTAACCCCTAACCCCAAACCCTAAACCCTAACCCTAACCTCTAACCCTAAACCCTAACCCTAACCCCTACCCCAAGGGCTGGGCCCCTCTACCTTTGTCACTGCTCTGGCCTGCCAGAAGGGCCAGAGCTTATTGTACTGTGTTGGTGCCCGCCTGCATCAAAGGCTGGGCCCCTACTGACTTTGCTGTGCTCAGTCCGCTCCACAGGACCGAACTTCCCCTGCACGGTGGACCGCAGAGGCTCTAAGGACAGTTCCCGGAGAGGACAGGGCCAGTGTGGCTCCCCTCCTCACAGGAAGGTTTGAGCCTGGAAACCCTCATCACACTCACCATAATCTTTAACTTAACCCCTAACCCTTAACCTAACCCTAAACCATAACCATAACCCTAACCTCAACCCCAACCCCTGGCCCTCCCCTAACCATAACTCCTATCCCTAACCGTAAAAACCTACCTAAACTAACCCTAACCCTACCCTAACCCTAACTCCTAAACCCTAACTCTAACCACCTACCTCTAACCCCTAACCTAACTACTTAAACCTAAACCAAACCTAAACCCTACCCCTAACCCCAACCCCAACGCTGGCCCTCCCTAAACCAAACCCTGACCCTAACCTGACCCTAAGCCAAAACCTAACCGTAACCATACCCTAACCCGAACCCTAACCCCTACTTCTAACTCTAACCCCTAACCCTAACCCTAACCCCTATCCCCTAACCCTAACCCCAACCCTAACCCTAACCGTAATCTTAACCTACCCCTACACCCAACCCTACCCCTACCCTAACCTCAACCCCAACTCCTAACCCTAACCCTACCCCAAACCCCAACCCCTAACCCTAAACCTAAACCCTAAACCATGTGGGGTAATGCACAGAGCATTAACCTCACAGAGCAACAGTGGTACTGAGAAGCCATGCAGGGTAATGCACAGCATTCCCTCATAGACCAACAGTGACACCCTGTGGCTATGCGAGGTAATGCACAAGGAATATCCCCCACAGAGCAACAGTGACACCCTGTGGCCATGCAGTATAAATGCACAGAGCATTTTTTCTCATGGAGCAACATTGAACCTTGTGGCCACGCATGGTTATGCACAAAGCATTTCCCTCACAGAGCAAAAAATGACATCTGTGGCCATGCGGATTAATGCAGAGAGAATTTCCTAACAGAGCAGCAGTGACACCTCTCGCCACACGGGTTTATGCACAGGGCCTTTCTCTCACAGAGCAACAGTGACAATGTGTGGCCACGTAGGGTAATGCATAGAGAATATCCCTCACCGTGCAACAGTGACACCGTGTGTCCACGCACGGTTAATGCACAGAACTTTTCCCTCACAGAGCAACATTTACACCGTAAGGCACGTCCCGTAATGCACACAGCATTTCCAGTATGGAGCAACAGTGAGTGACCGTGTGCCACGCAAGATAATACATAGAGCATATCCTCACCGAGCAACAGTGACACCGTGTGTCCACGCACAGTAATGCACAGAGGATTCCCTCACAGAGCAACGCTGACACCGTAAGGCCACGCCTGTAATGGACAGAGCATTTCCTCACAGAGCAACGCTGACACCGTGTGGCCACACGGAGTAATGCACAGAGCATTTCCTCCATGCAGCAACACTGACACCATGTGGCCAAGAGGGGTAATGCAGGAGCATTTCCTTACAGAGCAACAGTGACACCATGTGGCCATGCGGGGTAATGACCATGGAATTTCCCTCACAGAGCAACAGTGGCACCGTGTGGTCACGGGGGGTAATGCACAGAGCATTTCCTGCACGAAGCAAAGAGTGACACCCTTTGGCCACACAGGGTAATGCACAGAGCATTTCTCTAACGGAGCAGCGGTGACACTATTTGGCCACGCAGAGTAATGCACAGAGCATTTCCCTCACAGAGCAACAGTGGCACCCTGTGGCCATGTGGGGTAGGCACAGAACATTTCTGCCTGGAACAAAAGTGACATCGTGTGGCCATGCAGGTAAATTACACTAAGAATATACCCACAGATCAACAGTGATGAAACCATGTGGCCCACGTGGGGTAATGCACAGAGCATTTCCCTCACAGAGAAACTCTGACATCCTGTGAGCATGCAAGGTTATGCGCAGAGTATTTCTTACATGGGGTAACAGTGACACCGTGTGGCCACCCAGGTTATGCACTAAGACTATCGCCGACAGAGCAACAGTGAAACCCTGTGCCCATGCAGGGTAATGCAGAGACCATTTCCTCACAGAGCATCAGTGACACCGTGTGGCCAAGTGAGGTAATGCACAGAGCATTTACTCACAGAGCAACAGTGACCACCTGTGGGCACGCGGGAGTAATGCACAGAGCATTTCCTGCATCAAGCAACAGTGACATCCTATGGCCACGTAGGTTTAATGCACAAGGATATCTCCCACAGAGCAACAGGTGTTAGTGCCCCTTTGAAATGGGGTTTTGGGGCCCCTGGATATGGGGATTTGGGGCCCCTGTGGTTAGGGGCCCCTGGAAATGGGGATTTGGGAAACTGGGGTTAGGGCCCCTGGAAATAGGGTTTTTGGGGCCCCAGGGTTTTGGGGCCCCTGGAAATGGGGTTTTTGGGCCCCTAGGTTTAGGACCACTGAAATGGGGTCACTGTTGCTCTATGAGGGAAATGCTCTGTGCATTAGCCCACATGGCCACACGGTGTCATTGTTGCTTTGAGAGGTAAATGCTCTGTGCATTACCCCGCATGGCCACAGGGGTGTGACAGTTGCTCTGTAAGGGAAATGCTCTGTGCATAATCCCGCTTGGCCACGCAATGTCACTGTGGATCTTTGAGGGAAAATGCTCTGTGTATTACCCCGTGTGGCCACATGGTGCCACTGTTGCTCTGAGAACGAAATGCTCTGTGCACTACCACACGTAGCCACACGGTCTCACTGTTTTCTCATACAGGGAATGCTCTGTTCATTTCCCTGCTTGGCCACAGGGCTCGCGACCTGGATATGGGGATTTGCGGACCCTGGCATTCGGGGCCTCTGGAAATTGGGTTTTGGGCCCCTGGGGTTAGGGACCCCTGGGAAATGGGGTTTTGGGGTCCCTCGTGTTTTGGGTCCTCTGGAGTTAGGAGCCCCTGGATATGTAGGTTGGTGCCCAAGGGGTTTGAGGCCCCGTTTCAAATGGGGTTTTGGGCCCCTGGAAGTGGGATTTTGGGGCCCCTGGGTTAGGGCCCCTGGAAATGGAGGGTTGGGGCCCCTAGAGTTAGGGGCTTCTGAAAATTGGGGTTTTGGGGCCGCTGGTGTTAGTGGCCGCTGGAAAATCTTGTTTTGGGGGTCCTCTAGGATAGGGGCCCCTGAAAATTGGGGTTTGGGGCCCTTGGGTGTTGGTGGTCCCTCGATATGTGAGTTGGGGGCCACAGGTGTTTGGGGCCGCTGGAAATGGGGTTTTGGGGCCCGGGTTAGGGGCCCCTGGAAATGGTTGTTTTAGGCCCTGGTGTTAGGAGCCCCTTGAAATGGGGTTTTTGGGGCCCCTGGAGTTAGCTGCTGCTGGATATGGGATTTGGGTCCCCAGGGGATAGGGGCTCCTGGAAATGGGGGATGGGGCCCCAGAGTTAGGGGCTTCTGAAATTGGGGGTTTTGGGGCCCCTGGTGTTAGTGGCCGCTGGAAATCTTGTTTTGGGTCCCTTGGATTAGGGGCCGCTGGAAAATCGGTTTTGGGGCCCTTGGTGTTGGTGGCCCCTGGATATGTGGGTTGGGGCACCAGGGTAAGGGGCCCTGGAAATTGGGGTTTTGGGCCCTAGGGTTTAGGGGTTCCAGGAAAATAGGGTTTTCCGCCCTTCGTGTTTGTGGCCCCTGGATATGTGGGTTGTGGGCCCTAGCGGTTTGGGGCCTCTGGAAATGGGGGTTTTGTGGTCCCAGGATTAGGGCACCCTGGAAATGGGGGTTTGAGGCCCCTGGCGTTAGGGGCCCCTGGAAATGGGGGCTTGGCGCCCCTAGGGGTTAGGGGCCCTGGAAATAGGGTTTTGGGGCCCTTGGTGTTGGTGGCCCCTCGATATGTGGGTTGGGGGCCCAGGGTTTGGGCCCCTGGAAATGGAGTTTTTGGGCCCTGCTGTTAGCTGCCGCTGGATATTGGGTTTTGGGTCCCCAGGTGATAGGGGCCCTGGAAATGCAGTTTTGGGGCCCCCTGGGGTTAGTGGCCCCTGGAATAGGGGATTTGGGCCACTGGTGGTTAGGGCCCCTGGAAATGGGTTTTTGGGGCCCCTGGAGTTAGGGGCCCTTGGAAATTGGGGGTTTTTGCGCCCCAGGTGTTAGGGGCCCCTGGATATGGGGGATTTGGGGACCCTAGTGTTTGGGGACCCTGGAAATGCTGTTTTGGGGCCTCAAGGGTTAAGGGCCCCTGGAATTGCGGCTTTGTTGGGCCCTCGGGTTTGGAGTCACTGGTAATGGGGTTCTGGGCCCCTGCGGTTACGGGCCCCTGGAAATGAAGTTTTTGGGGCCCTTGGTGTTAGGGCCCCTGGAAATGGGGTTTTGGGGCCACTGGAAATGGGGTTTCGGTTCCCCAGGGGGGTGGGGCCCCTGAAAATGGGGTTTTGGGGCCCCTGGGAATAGAGGCCTGGAAATGGGATTTTGGGGCCACAGGGGTTAGGGGGCCCTGGATATGGGGATTTGGGGCCCCTTGAATTCGGTTTGGGGGCACCTAGATTTAGGGACCCCTGGAAATGGGGCTTTGGGGCCCCAGGAGTTAGGACCCCCTGGAAAATGAGGTTTTATGGGCCCCAGGGGTTAGGGCCACCTGGAAATGAGGTTTTACGGCCCCAGGGGTTAGGGGCCCCCTGGAGATGGGGTTTTTGGGCCCCAGGGTTATGGGCCCCTGGAAATGGGGTTTTTGGGCCCTAGAAATGGGGCTTTGGGGCCCCTGGATAAGGGTGTTAGGGGCCTCTGGTGTTAGTGGCCTATGGAAATGGGGTTTTGGGGCCCCCAGTGGTAGATAGGGCCCCTGGAAATGGGGTTTTGGGGCCCCAAGGTTTATTGCCATGGAAATAGGTTTGGGGGCCCCAGGGGTTCGGGGCCACTGGAAATGGGGTTTACGGGCCCCTGGATATGGGGCTTGGGGCCCCTGAAGTTAGGGGCCCCAGGAAATGGGGTTTTGGATCCTGGGGTTAGGGGCCCCTTGAAATGGGTTCTTCGGGCCCGTATGTTAGGGACCACTGGAATGGGGGTTTGGGGCCCCATTAATTACGGGCCCCGTGGAAATGAGGTTTAGTACCCCATTGGTTGGGGGTCCTGGATATGGGGTTTTGGGGGCCCCAGGGGTTTTGGGGCACCTGGAAACGGAGGTTTGGGTTCCAGGGGTTAGGGGCCACTGAAAAATGGGGGTTTTGGGGCCCCAGCTTTAGGATCCACTGGATATGGGGATTTGGGTCCCCTGGGTTTGGGGGCCTGTGGAAAGTGGTTTGGGGGCCCTGCGGTTGGGGGCCACTGGAAATGGGGTTTTGAGGCCCGAGGGTTTAGGGGCCTCTGGAGATGGGGTTTTGGGGCCCTGGTGTTAGAGGCCCCTGAAAATGGGGTTTTGGGGCCCCAGGTGTTAGGGGCCCCTGTTAATGGGGTTTTGGGGCCCTGGAAATGGGTTTTTGGGGGCCCTGGATAAGGGTGTTAGGGGCCTCTAGGGTTGGGGGCCCCTGGAAATGGGGTTTCGGTCCCCAAGGTTTAGAGGCACCTGGAATCGTGTTTTGGGGCACCTGATGTTAGGTGCCCTTGGAAATGGGGTTTTGGAGACGCAGCTGTTAGGAGCCCCTGGAAATGGGGTTTTGGGGACCCTGGTGTTAGGGGCCCCTGGAAATGGGGTTTTGGGGACGCAGTGTTAGGGGCCCTGGAAATGGGGTTTTGGGCCCCCTGGTCTTAGGGGCCCCTGGAAATGGGTTTGGGGGCCACAGGGGTTAGGGACACCTGAAAATGGGGTTTTTGTTGCCCTGGAAATTGGGTTTTGGGGCCCCTTGTGTTAGTGGCCTCTGGAAATGTTTTTTTGGGGCTTCAGGGGTTAGGCACCCCTCGATATGGGAATTTGTGGCCTGGGTTTTGGGGCCTCTGGAAATGGGTTTTTCGGGCCACTGGTGTTAGGGTCCCTGGAAATGGAGTTTTGGGGCTCCTGGGGTCCGGTGCCCCTTCATATTTGGAATTTGTGGCCCCTGGGGGTTTGCGGCTTCTGGGAAATGGGGTTTTGGGACCCCGTGGGTTAGCGGCCCCTCTAAATAGGGGTTTCGGCTGTCATAAATAGATAGCTAAGGGTTAATGTTTCTTTTACCTGTAAAGGGTTAACAAAGGGAACCAAACGCCTGACCAGAGGACCAATCAGAAAACTGGATTTTTCAAAGTCAGGAAGGGGAATTTGGGACTCTGTGTCTTTTGTTTCTCTCGGCTGTGAGAGAAGAGCTTTTCTTTTCTATCTCCAAGCTTCCTTTCTACCCTTCTGTTACCAAGTTGTAAGTACAAAAGAAAAGCAATAGTTATATTGTAGTTTGTATTTACATGTGTGTACCTTGCTGGACTTGTTTAAAACTGGATATCTTTTGAATCAGACTGTTTATTCCTATTTTCTTATAAGCAATAGCCCTGTATGATCTCTTGATGCAGAGTTTATATCTATGTATTTTCTTTCTTTTTATATAAAAGTTTTCTTTTAAATCTTGTTGGATTTTCTTTTCCTAGTTAGGCAAGGAATAGAAATCTCTCGTGCCAGGATTACTGTCTCTCTCAAGGAAAGACTGTGGGGAGGGGAGCACTACGCTCTGTGTTTAACTCTCCTATTGTCCCAGGGCAGGAAGAAGCTACGGGGGAAGAGAGAAAGAATCAGCTCTGTTTCCTTGTGTTTGAGGTTTTTTCCCCTCTGGTTAAAGCTATGGGACGAAGGGAGGGGGAAAATCTCTTTGTGTTAGCTTGACTAGGTTTTGAATGCATAGCCTCAGGGGAAGGTAATTTGCCCTCTCTGGTTTGCATTCAAGGAGTCTAAGTACAGTATCTCCAGAATAACCTGGGAGTGGGAAGCTGGGGATGAGATAAAGAGGAGACAAGGGGGAGAGCTTGTTTTCCCTTTTGGTGGGATCTCAGGGTTCTGGGTCTTGGGGGTTCCCCAGGGAAAGGTTGGGGAGACCCGGAGGGAGCTATCAGGGGCTCTGAATCCTGATTGGTGGCAGCGATATCAGATCTAAGTGGTATAAGTTGGGGGAGTTTCATGCTAATCACCCAGATTTTAGATGCTAAGGTCCAGATTTGGGACAGAGGCTTATGATACGGGCCCCTAGGGTTAGGGGCCCCTGGAAATGGGAGTTTGGGGCCCCAGGGGTTTGGGGTCCCTGGAAATGGGTGTTTTGGGGCCCTAGATTTAGGGGCACCTGAAATAGGGTTTGGGGGCCCTTGGTGTTGGTGGCCCCTGGGTATGTGGTTGGGGGGCCCCAGGGCTTTGGGGCCCCTGG
>CM047503.1:22942229-22960243 GCA_026122505.1 Aldabrachelys gigantea
GCCCCCTGAAAGAATCATAAAACATTATGGACCAGCTACCTGGAACCCTGATGAGCTAGTAATGGGGGCCAGGGAACCTATTTATAACCTCAATAGAATAATTAGACTACAGGCTGTTTTGGAAATAATAACCAACCAAACCGCCGCAGCGCTCGACCTTTTAGCTGATCAGGCGACATAAATGAGGACCGCAATTTATCAACACCATATAGCCCTTGATTATTTACTAGCAGAGGAAGGGGGATTGTGTGCAAAATTAAATGAGTCTAACTGTTGTTTACAAATAGACGATAACGGTAAGGCAGTCAAGCAGCTCACTAAGGAAATGAGGAAGTTAGCCCATGTTCCACTTCAAACCTGGCATGGATGGAATACAGACTGGCTTACTTCCTGGTTGCCACAAAAGGAGTGGATACGGCAGGGCTTCCTCTTTGGTGTATATATTATTATGGCCCTATTGGCCTTAGCTTGCCTTGCTCCCTGTTTAGTAGCATTAATTCGATGAATGACTAATCAAATTATAAATCAACGGATTATGGTACTATTCCAGCCAATAAAACCTGAGGATTGGGGATATTAAACGCTCTCAAAATGATTTCCTAAAAAGGGGGGATTGATAGATAAAATATTTAGGCTTTGCTGTTTTTGTGCAATAGTGACCTGCTTTCATAACCAAGACCAAACATAGCTAAGTACTTTGGTCAAGGCAAACAACGTAGAAGGGCAAATAAACCTACATACCCCACGTCCGCATGTTTAAAGTGTATCAACAGGCAAACAGACCTATATACTCCATGTCTGCATACCCCTGGAAAATATGCTGTGTCAGTGTGGTCTGATATGACGTAAAAAATGGTATATATATATGTACTCCTTCCAGTGTCTCGGGGTGTCACTTCTCTGGCATTAGTCGGGGAGGGCACCCGCTCAGCTGAACACTCAATACAGGCCAGTATAAAACTCAGTCTTGTTCTCTGTGCCTCCTTGGGGTAATTGACTTGCTCCGGGGAGAGCGAGACCATTTGGCTAACACAGGGGCCCCTAACCCTAGAGGCCCCAAAACCTCATTTCCAGGAGCCCCTAACCCCAGGGGCCCTAAAACCCCATTTCCATGGGCCCCAAAATCCCATTTCCAGGGGCCACTAACCCTAGGGGCCCAAGAACACCCATTTCCAGGGGCCCCTAACCCCAGAGGCCCCAAAACCCCATTTCCAGTGGCTCCAAACCCCAGGGGCCAAAAATCCCCATATCCAGGGGCGCCTAACCTCTGGGGACCCAAAGCCCCATTTCTAGGGAACCCTAACACCAGGGCCCCCAAAACCCCATTTTGAGGGGCCCCATAACCCCATTTCCAGGGGCCCCTAATCCCTGGGTCCCCAAAACTCCATTTCCAGGAGCTCCAAACTCCAGGGCCACAAAACCCCATTTCCAGGAGCTCCAAATTCCAGGAGGCCCAAATCCCCATATCCAGGGGCCACTAACCCCTGGGACCAAAAGCCCATTTCCAGTGGCCCCTAACACCAGGGGCCCGAAAACCACATTTCCAGGGGCCCCTAAACCTCGGGGCCCCAAAACCCCATTTCCAGGGGCCACTAACACCAGGGGCCTCAAAACCCCATTTCCAGGGGCCCCAAACCCTGGGGAGCCCAAAACCACATTTCCAGGGCCCCCAAACCCCTTGGGCCACCAACACACATATTCAGGGGCCAGCAACACCAAGGGCCCCAAACCCCCATTTCCAGGGGTCCCTAACCCTGGGGGCCCAAAACCCCTTTTCCAGGGACCCTTTTCCCCAGGGGCCCCAAACGCCATTTACAGGGGCCTCTAACCCTGGGGGCCCTAAAACCCAATTTCCAGGAGCCCAAAACCCCTGGGGCCCCTAACCCACATATACAGGGGCCACCAACACCATGGGCCCCAAAACCATATTTCCAGGGGCCCCTTACCCTAGGAGCCCCAAACCCCCATTTCCAGGGGACCCAAACCCCAGGGGCCCAAAACACCATTTCCAGGGGCCCCTAACCCCTGGTGCCCCAAATCCCCATATCCAGGGACTCCTAACCCTGGGGCTCCAAAAACCCCATTTCCAGGGGCCCCTAACACCAGGGGCCCCAAAACCCCATTTCCAGGGCCCCCTAAACCTGGGGGCCCCAAACCCACATTTCCAAGGGCCCCAAATCCCTGGGTACCCCAACACACATATCCAGGGGCCCCTAACCCCAGGGGATCCAAAACCCCATTTCCAGGGGCCCCAAACCCTAAGGGCCCCAAACCCTCATTTCCATGGTCCCCAAACCCCAGGGGCCCCAAAACCCCATTTCCAGGGGCCACTAACCCTTGGGGCCCCCAAACCCCCATTTCCAGGGGCCCCTATCCCCAGAGGCCCCAAAACCCCATTTCCAGGGGCCCCAACCCCTGGGGCCCCAAATCCCCATATCCAGGGGCATCTAACACCAGGGGCCCCAAAACCCCATTTCTAGGTGCCCCCAACCCCAGGGGCCACAAATCCCCATATCCAGGGGTGCCTAACCCCTGGGGTCCCAAAACCCCATTTCCAGGGAACCCTAACACCAGCGCCTCCAAAACCCCATTTCGAGGGGCCCCATAACCCCATTTCCAGGGGCCCCTAACCCCTGGGTCCCCAAAACCCCATTTCCAGGAGCTCCAAACTCCAGGGGCCACAAAACCCCATATCCAGGAGCTCCAAACTCAAGGGGCCCCAAATCCCCATATCCAGGAGCCCCTAACCCCTGGAACCCAAAACCCCATTTCCAGTGGCCCCTAACACCAGGGGCACCAAAACCCCATTTCCAGGGGCCCCTAACCCTAGGGGCCCAAAACCCCCATTTCCAGGGTCCCCTAACAGCAGGGTCACGAAAACCCGATTTTCAGGGGCCCCTAACAGTAGGAACCCCAAAACCCCATTTCCAGGGGCCCCTAACCTCAGGGGTCCCAAAACCCCATTTCCAGGGGCCAATAACCCCTGAGGCCCCAAAAGCCCATTTCTAGGGGCCCCTAACACCATGGGCACATATACCCCATTTCCAGTGGCCCCAAACCCAGGGGGCGCAATCCCCAATATCCAGGGCCCCCTAACCCTAGGGGCCCCAAAACCCCATTTCCAAGGGCACCAAACCCCATGGGCCCCAAATCCCCATTTCCAGGGGCCCCAAACACCTGGGGCCCCAAAGCCCCATTTCCAGGAACCCCAAACCCCAGAGGCCCCAAAACCCCATTTCCAGGGGCCCCAAAACCCCATATCCAGAGGCCCCTAACCTTAGGGGCCCCAAAATCTCATTTCCAGGGACCCCTAACACCAGGGGCCGCAAAACCCCCATTTCCAGGGGCCCCAAATCTCCATATTCAGGGTCCCCTAACCCCTGGGTCCCAAAAACCCTGTTTCCAGGGCCCCAAACCCCAGGGGCCCCAAAACCCCATTTTCAGGGCTCCCTAACCCTTGGTGCTCTACAAACCCCATTTCCAGGAGCCCCTAACCCAAGCGGACCCAAACCCCCATTTCCAGGGGCCCCTAACCCCTGGGGCCCCAAAATCCCATATCTAGAGCCCTCTAACCCCTGTGGCCTAAAACCTCATTTCCAGGGAGCCCCCGAACTCCTGCGGCCACAAAACCCCATTTCCAGGGGCCCTTAAACACCCATATCCAGGGGCGCCAAAACACCATTTCCAGTTGCCCCGAACTCCTGGGCCCCAAAACCCCATTTCCAGTGGCCTCTAACACCAGGGGCTCCCAAACCTCATTTCCAGGGGCCCCTAACACCAGGGCCGCAAAAACCCACTTCAAGGGTCCCCAAACCCTGGGGGCCCCAAAACTACATTTCCACGGGCCCCAAACCCCTTGGGCCACCAACCCACATATCCAGGGTGCCAGCAACACCAAGGGCCCCAAACCCATATTCCAGGGTCCCCTAACCCTGGGAGCCCCCAAACCCCATTTCCAGGGACCCTAACCCCTGGTGCTCCAAATCCCCATAACCGGGTCCCCTAACCCTGAGGCCCCAAAACCACATTCCAGGGGCCCCTAACACCAGGGACCCCAAAACTCCATTTCCAGGGGCCCCCAAACCCCAGGGGCCTCAAAACCCCAACTCCAGGGGCCCCATACCCCTTCGGGACCCCAACACACATATCCAGGGGCACCTGTCACCAGGGACCCCAAAACCCCATTTCCAGGGGCCCTAATGCTAGGGGCCCCAAAACCCCATTTCCAGGGTCTCCTAACACCAGGGGCCACAAACTCCCCATTTCCAGAGGCCACCAAACCCCATTTCCATGGGCCCTTAACCCCAGGGGGCCCCAAAAACTCCATATCCAGGGGCCCCTAACACCAGGGTCCCCAAAACCCCGATTTCCAGGGGCTCCTAACAGTAGGGTCAAAAGCCCCCATTTCCAGGGGCCCCAAACCCCTGGGGGGCCCCAAACCCACATTTCCATGGGCAACCAAACCCCAGGGGCAACAAATTCCCATATCCAGGGAAGCCTAACCCCTGGGGCCCTAAAACCCCATTTCCTGGGGCCCCTAACGCCAGAGGCACCAAACCCCCATTTCTAGGGCCCCTTACCTGTGGGGCCCCAAAATCCCATTTCCAGGGTCCCCTAACCCCTGGGGCCCCAAAACTCCATTTCCAGGGGCCCCTAACGCCAGGGGACCCAAAACCACATTTCCCAGGGCCCCTCACCCTGGGGGCCCAAAATCCCCATTTCCAGGGGCTTCTAACCCCAGGGGACCCAAACCCTCATATCCTGGGGCAACTAACACCAGGGGCCCCTAAAAACCCCATTTCCAGGGGCCCCTAACCCTGGGGGCCCCAAACCCTCATATCCTGGGGCAACTAACACCAGGGGCCCCTAAAAACCCATTTCCAGGGGCCCCTAACCCTGGGGGCCCTAAACCCCCATTTCCAGGGGCAACGAACAACAAGGGCTCCAAAACCCTATTTCCAGGGTCTCCTAACCCTAGGGGACCCAAACCCCTATTTCCAGGGGCCCCTTACCCTAGGGGATCCAAATCCCTATTTCCAGGGGCCCCTAACCCCTAGGGACTCAAAAACACCAATTCCAGGGGCCCCTAACACTAGGGGCCCCAAAAAAAACATTTCCAGGGGCCTCAAAGCCCCATTTCGAAGGGCCCCTAACCACTGGGGCCCCAAAACCCCATTTCCAGGGGCCCTTAACCACAGGGGACCCAAAACCCCATTTCCAGGGGCCCCAAATTCCAGGGGCCCCAAATCCCCATATCCAGGGGTCGCTATCCCCTGGGGCCCCAAAACCCCCGTTTCTAGGGGCCACTAACACCAGGGTCCCCAAAACCCTATTTCCAGGGGCCCCTAACCATAGGGGCCCAAGCCCCATTTCTAGGGGCCCCTAACGACAGGGGCCCCAAAACCCCATTTCCAGAGGCCCCAAATCCCTGGGGCCCCCGACCCACATATCCAGGGGCCCCGAACACCAGGGGCCCTAAACCCCCATATCCAGGGGCCCCTAACGCTCCGGGCCCCCAAACCCCATTTCCATGGGCCCCAAAGCCCTGGGGACCCCAAACCACATATCCAGGGGCCTCTAACACCAGGGGCCCCAAAACACCATTTCCATGGGCCCCTAACCCTAGGGGCCCCAAAGCCCCATTTCCAGGGGCCCCTAGCCCCAGGGGCCCCAAAATCCCATTTCCAGGGGCCCCTAACCCTGGGGGCCTGAAAACCCATTTGCAGGAGCCCCTAACCCTGGGGGCCCAAAGCACCATTTCCAGGTGCCCCAAACCCTTGGGGCCCCCAATCCACATATCCAGGGGCCCCTAACACCAGGGGCCCCAAAACCCCCATTTCCAGGGGCCCCTAACCCTAGGGGCCCCAAAAGCCCCATTTCCAGGGGCCCCAAACCCTGGGGCCCCAAAAACCCTATTTCCAGGGGCCCCTAACCCCAAGCCCCCATTTCCAGGGGCCCCTAACGACAGGGGCCAAAACCCCATTTCCAGGGGCCCCCTAACCCCTGGGGCTCCAAAATCCCATATTCAGAGGCCCCTAACCCCTGGGGCCCCAAAACCCCATTTCAAGGGGCTCCTAACCCTGGGGACCACAAACCCCCATTTCCAGGTTTACGTAACCCCAGGATCCCTAAACCCCCATTTCCAGGGGCCCCTAACACTGGGGGAACCAAAATCCCATTTGCAGTGGCTACAAACCCCTGGGGACCTAAACCACATATCCAGGGGCCACCAACACCAAAGGCTCAAAACCCTATTTCCAGGGGCCCCTAACTCTACGGGCCCCAAACCCCCATTTCCAGGGTCCCTGAACCCTAGGGGACCCAAACCCCTATTTCCAGGGCCCCTACCCCTGGGGCCCCAAAACCCCATTTCCAGGAGCCCCAAACCCCAGGGGACACAAAACCCCATATACAGGAGGCCCCAGAACCCCATTTCCAGGGGTTCCCAACCCTAGGGGCCCTAAAACCCCATTCCCAGGGGCCCCTAACCCCTTGTGCCCCAAAACCACATTTCCAGGGGCCTCTAACACCAGAGGCCCCAAAACCCCTTTCCAGGGGCCCCTAATCCCTGGGGCCCCAAAACCCTATTTCCAGGTGCCCCAAAGCCCCATTTCAAGGGGCCTCTAACCACAGGGGTCCCAAAACGCGATTTCCCCTGGCCTCTAACCCCTGGGGTCTCAAAACCCCATTTAAAGGGGCCCCTAACACCATGGGCCCCAAACCCCCATTTCCAAGGGCCGCAAAACCCCATTTCCAGTTGCCCCTAACCCCCGGGGCCCGAAAACCACATTTCCACTTGCCCCTAACACCAGGGGTCCCCAAAACCCTATTTTCAGGGGCTCCTAACCCTAGGGGACCCAAACCCCTATATCCAGGGGCCCCTAACCCCTGGGGACCCAAAACACCAATTCCAGCGGCCTTAAAGCCCCATTTCCATGGGCCCCTAACCTCTGGGGCCCCCAAACCCCATTTCCAGGGGCCCTTAACCACAGGGGACCCAAAACACCCCATTTCCGGGGGCCCCAAACTCCAGGGTCCCAAATCCCCATATCCAGGGGCCCCTAACCCCTGGGGTCCCAAAACCACATTTCCAGGGGCCCCTAACACCAGGGTCCCCAAAAACCC
The DNA here is from genome assembly GCA_026122505.1 of Aldabrachelys gigantea. NCBI lineage: Eukaryota > Metazoa > Chordata > Testudines > Testudinidae > Aldabrachelys > Aldabrachelys gigantea. The sequence goes on from CM047503.1 coordinate 22,949,355, forward strand.
CATTTCCAGGTGCCCCTAACCTTAGGGTCCCCAAAACCCCATTTCCAGGGGCCCCAAACCCCTGGGGCCCCCAACCCACATATCCAGGGACCCCGAACACCAGGGGCCATAAACCCCCATTTCCAGGGGCCCCTAACCCTGGGGTCCCCAAACCACATATCCAGGGGCCCCCTAACACCAGGGGCCGCAAAGCCCCATTTCCAGGGGCCCCTAACCCTAGGGGCCCCAAAGCCCCATTTCCAGGGGCCCCAGCCCTGGGGGCCTGAAACCCCCATATGCAGTGGCCCCTAACACTGGGGGCCCCAAAGCACCATTTCCAGGGGCCCCAAACCCTTGGGGCCCCCAATCCACATATCCAGGGGCCCCTAACACCAGGGGCCCCCAAACCCTATTTCCAGGGGCCCCTAACCCTAGGGGCCCCAAAGCCTCATTTCCAGGGGCCCCTAATGCCAGGGGCCAAAACCCCATTTCCAGGGGCCCCCTAACCCCTGGGGCTCCAAAACCCCATATTCAGAGGCCCCTAATCCCTGCGGCCCCCAAAACCCCATTTCCAGGGGCCCCTAACCCTGGGGGCCTCAAACCCCCATTTCCAGGTTTCCTAACCCTAGGGTCCCTAAACCCCCATTTCCAGGGGCCCCTAACACTGGGGGAACCAAAACCCCATTTCCAGTGGCCCCAAACCCCTGGGGACCCAAACCCACATATCCAGCGGCCACCAACACCAAAGGCTCAAAACCCTATTTCCAGGGGCCCTTAATCCTAGGTGCCCCAAACCCCTATTTCCAGGGTCCCTGAACCCTAGGGGACCCAAACCCCTATTTCCAGTGGCCCCTAACCCCTGGGTCCCCAAAACCCCATTTCCAGGAGCCCCAAACCCCAGGGGATGCAAAACCCCATATACAGGAGTGCCTAACTCCTGGGGCCCCAGAACCCCATTTCCAGGGGTCCCCAACCCTAGGGGCCCTAAAACCCCATTTCCAGGGGCCCCTAACCCCTGGGGCCCCAAAACCCCATTTCCAGGGGCCCCTAACACCATGGGCCCTAAAACCCCCATTTCCAGGGGCCCCAAAGCCCCATTTCAAGGGGCCTGTAACCACAGGTGCCCCAAAACTCCATTTCCAGGGGCCCCTAAACCCTGGGGCCTTAAAATCCCATTTAAAGCGGCCCCTGACACCAGGGGACCCAACCCCCCATTTCCAAGGGCCCCAATACCCCATTTCCAGTTACCCCTAACCCCTGGGGCCCCAAAACCACATTTCCACTTGCCCCTAACACCAGGGGCCCCAAAACCACATTTCCAGGATCCCCTAATCCCTGGGGACCCAAACCCCCATTTCCAGGGGCCCCAAAACTCCATTTCCAGGGGTCCGTAACCCCAGGGGTCCCAAAAACCCCTTTCCAGGTGTGAAAGTAGAATGAATTATATTGTAAGAATAGAAAGAATTAAAGAAATGTTGGCTGCACCTTTAAGCAAAGTTGTTGGCATGTTGCAATCCAGGTGTCAGGAATATAGACATTAGCCTAGAACAATTGCACCATTTAAGGGCAATTGGAAAAGTATTAGCCTTAGATCTATACCAATCAGTAAGGAAGTAGGATATGCATGCTGTGTCACAGGTAGTTTTTCCTGTCTTTTGCTTCTTTGTTCTTTTGTCTAACTCCTGCTCTTTTAGCTGTATAAATAAGACTGTTGAGGCCTTGCATGGCACTCACATATTCTGAATGTTATTGGCGGAGCGCTGCGCTAATAAACAGAGTGGTCTGACAAATTGTGAGTCCTGAATCTAACTTTGACAATTTGGAGGTTCCACTGAGATGGCAACCGTCTTCACTGGGGCTGTGTGATTCCTGATTGTTTTTGTAGGACGACCGTGGCAGCCAGCACCTGGGCACTTGGCCCAAGCGGTCCTCCGCTAGAACGGAAAGGCGCACAGCCACAGTGAAGTCTCCGCCATCGAACCTGTTCTGTTCTGGTAGGGATCCCGGGATCTGACATCAGGAATCTGGTCAGGTAATTATTTCTGTGTTTTGTCCGGACTGAGGACTGTCCTGTCTCTGTGTCTGTCTATTCTCCCTGTGTAGTGTTTGAGCCTGGGTGCCGTCTCCATCCGGGGATCAGCCGACCAAGGGGTTCCCATCCCTGTGGTCTGAGTGAGTGAAATCTGCACAATCGCAGCCGCACCACACCTTGGGTAAAACCCTTGGTGTGAAAGCAAGGGCAATTGAGGCAGTAGCCTGTAGGCTTCTTTTTGTGTGTGGCACGGGGCATCGCTCTGACGAACCCTAACTTCCTTCTTGTGTGATTGGTGTGTGAAGTCCTCCTGTATGGGTAACCAGACGTCTAAGCCGGGGCAGTTCCCTAAAGGAACTCCGGCTCATTTTATGTATTTTAGGAAGGGTCTGGAATCCTGCAAGTTTCTGGAAAAATGGTCTAGACTAACTCAGGGAGATCCCAAAACTCAGTGGCCACTGTTAGGATCTTGGGACAAGGATCGAGTAGATGTCTTAAAAGACAAGCTCGGCCAATCTAAAACTAAATTGGCTAAAGGAGAGGTCGATTGTTTCATGCAATGGTGGAAGAGGCAAATCATAGATGGACAGAATCAAAACTCGCCTCTCTTAAAGATTCAAATGATAAATTAAAAGCTTTATTGGAAACCTCCTCTCCCACCACTAGACCGAGAGCTCCCCTTTGCCCTGTTCTCCAAGCAAACCCCCCTTCATACTCCTGTCTCAGGGTGGGAAAAGATGAAGAAAAACCCTTGCTAGATTCTGGGGATGAGGATGAAGAAGATGCGTTAATCGGCCTGGCAGCCTTGCGTCGAATCAATAGGCGGCCATCCACGCCCCCAGCACAGGAACAACTGTCAGCAAATCTCCCAGCTCAGGAACAAGTCCCAGAAATCTCCAGTTCAAAGCCGTCCGGACCATCCTGTACTGCCGAGGCCCATTCCTCTGGACAAACTCTGACTCGTAAAAGCTCACGCTTGGGCCTTAAAAATATTCAGGCTCCCCTCCCAAATCCTGCATACTGGGGGCCAGGACGGGAGTCCCACTTGGAGCTATAAGCCCTGGACTCGCACTGAGCTCCTTTCAATTGTAAAAGGCTTTCCAAAGCCCTGAGAAAATCCTACCTACCAAATTTGCAGAGGAATTTTTGTTAGTGTGTGATACCTGTGAACCCTCTGAAGCAGACCTCCTGCAGCTGTGCAAGCTACTTGTAACAGCGCCTAGTGAGCATGAAAGATGGCTCACAGCAGCAAATTTGCTCGCTGCTGATCGCCACTCTACTTTACCAGACACTGGTCCTAATGCTGCTTACCGAAAAAAGTGTAAGGAACGAGCTAAAAATCTATTTGAAGCCATCCCTCGGGTATGGATTCCTAAAACCAACTGGACAGCCATAAATGCCTGTAAGCAACAACAGGGAGAAAACCGGGGTGACTATCGCACCCGGCTAACTGACATTTTTCTGCAACATTCTGGTATACAGCAACCAGATACAAATGGACAGGGGGCCCTGGCTAGTGCATTTGATAATGGCCTCCTCCCTGCTATTGGCAATCTGCTAAAATGAATAAGTATTGGATGGGAGACCGAACCATGGACAAATTGCAAACAGTGGCAGAGCACTGCCAACGTACTTTAAAGGGAAAGGAAGAACAATCAGCTCAGCAGTTAATTGCCTTGCAAATACAGCATTATTCAGGGCAGGGCAAACAATACCGGGACGGGGACGGGGAGGGCGAAAACACCAGGGGAAGGGGACGTGGTTGTGGGAGGGGACAGGGAACTGGATTTTTGGGTTATGGAGATGTTTGTGATTACTGTTAACAGCCGGGACATTGGAAGAATGAGTATCCAAACCGGCCTGGTAACTCTGTGAACAGCCAGTTAACCCCCCTGCCAGCACAGCCAGTCAGCCCCCAGCCTTACTTTGCCCCACAACAACGCGACACCGGGGAACCTCAGGAAATTTTAGCCCCTTTACTACCACTCACTCCCACGGGTGAATGTGTGTTAACTATCAATGATCTTTCTCTCCCTTTCCTTGTTGATACGGGAGCTTCACTCTCTGCAGTTCATACTACCGATTTGCCTGAGATTCCCCGCTCGGGAAAAACCGTGTCCACTGTGGGCATTACTGGAGTCCCAACTCCTTATCCCCTTTCCAAACCTCTACCGGTCCAGGTTGGTCCCCTTTCTGCGTATCATGCCTTCCTTCTCTCTGATTCCACTCCGGTAAACCTTTTGGGTCGGGATTTGTTATGTAAGCTTGGCTGCACCATATACTGTTCCCCGGATGGGGTTTATTTACAGATTCCCCAGTCTTCCCTGAGTGATTCTGTAGCCTTCCTGCTGTCTCAAACGTCCCTTTCTGCTCCAGTCCCTTGTTGCCCACTGATCCCGTCCCTTGAGCACCTAATTTCGCAGGTCCCATCCTCTCTGTGGCCAACCCATCCCTCTGAGGTGGGCCGCTTAAATACTGATCCTGTCTGCATTACTGTTGACTCCTCCAAACCCCTGCCTCGCCTGTCCCAGTACCCTTTAAAACCCTGAGGCAGAGGCTGGCATTGCTCCGGTCATAACTGCCCTGCAGGAGCAAGGCATTATTGTTCCCTGTTCCAGTCCCTGTAACACTCCTATCCTCCCCATACGAAAAGCTGATGGCAAATCATGGCGATTTGTTCAGGACCTTCAAGCCATTAATCGTATTGTCATACCCACTTTTCCTGTTGTCCCCGAACCAAGCAACGATCCTGGCTTCTATTCCACCAGGCTGCAACTCATTTTACTGTTGTTGATTTGTCTTCTTCTTTCTTTTCTGTTCCGGTTCACACCTGACTCCCAGTACCTCTTTGCCTTTTCCTACAGGGGACAGCAATATACATGGACCACGCTCCCTCAGGGGTATACGGAAAGTCCATCTTACTTGTTCCAGGCATTAGCCCGAAACCTAGCTGACCTTGTTTTCCCATCCAGGTCCACTCTAGTCCAATATGTAGATGACCTGCTTCTCTGTTCCCCGTCGTTATCTGCCTCAGAAACTGATTCTTTAGTGCTCCTTAATGCCCCAGCAAACAAAGGTCACAAGGCTTCTCTCTCTAAACTACAGCTCTGTCAAACCTCTGTCACATACCTTGGTTTTCTCCTCTCCCAGGGTTCCCGTACACTTTCTCCCACCCATGTCCAGGCTATCCTTAGCTTTCCCCAACCGTGCACCCCACGCCAGGTCCAAAAATTTCTGGGCATGGCTGGATTTTGCAGGCAAAAGATTCCCCAATATGCCTCCCTTGCAAAAGCTCTACAGGAACTCACTCAACTCTCTGTGCCAAATTCCATGCCATGGCCACCTGAAGCTGACTCTGCCTTTGTTTCCCTCAAACAAGGTTTGGCTTCTGCCCCCGCTTTAGGGCTGCCAGACTATTCTAAGCCTTTTACCCTTTTCTGCCATGAACAATCTGGATGTGCACTTGGAGTTCTCACTCAGGTACACGGAGGCAAGAACCGCCCAGTAGCTTATTTCTCTGCCACTTTGGACCCTGTCACCCAAGGCTTGCCCCCATGCCTATGTGCTGTGGCTGCCGCAGCACACCTAGTTGAAATGTCTGAATCCCTTGTCCTTCGCTCCCCCCTTACTCTGATGGTCCCTCACTCTGTAGAAACTCTGCTATTACAATGCAATACAAGCCACCTCTCCTCCGCTCGCCTTACCAGGTGTGAACTTCTACTGCTGTCAGCCTCATATATCGCTATAAAGCGCTGCTCTCAGTTAAATCCTTCCACACTCCTTCCTTTGTCTAATGACGGTGATCCTCATGACTGCCTTGCAACTGTCTCTGCTATCACCGTCCCGCGCTCTGATCTTTCTGACGTCCCTCTACCTAACTCTGACCTTGTTTTGTTTTACTGATGGTTCCTGTTTTTGAGACAACCAAGGTCGTCTCCTTACAGGATATGCTGTAGTATCACTCTCTGAAACTGTAAAAGCTGCGCCTTTACCTTCTGTAACCTCAGCACAAGTTGCTGAATTAGTTGCCCTTACCCGTGCCTGCTTTTTGGCGGAGGGACGCTCTGCCACCATTTACACTGACTCCCGCTGTGCCTTTGGGGTTGTACATGACTTTGGTACCCTCTGGCAAGCTCGGGGTTTCCTTACATCTGCCGGCCCCTATCAAGAACGGCCCCTATATCGCTGCTCTCCTATATGCAGTTTTACTTCCCTCTGCCCTGGCTATCGTGAAGTGCCCTGGTCACTCAGTGGCAAACACTGATGTAGCTAAGGTAACGCATTTGCTGATGCCTCTGCTAAACATGCTGCTGCCATAAAACCTTCCCCAGATGCATTTCTAGGTTTCCTCTCTGTTTCTATACCACCATCCCTCACTGACCTCACCCTGCTCCAGGACTCTGCCTCAGAAACTGAAAAAGACTCCTGGGTTGCCCAGGGTTGCTCTCTACATCCTGATTCCCTTTGGCATTCGCCCACTGGTGCCTTTGTGGCCCCCTTTTCATTCTACTCATCGCTGGCTCCCCTGCTACACGGTTTTTCGCATGTCGGAAAGGAGGAAATGGTCTCTGCTCTAACTAAGGCGGAATGGTGGGCTCCCCATTTCAGCTCTTTTGCAGCCCGCCACTGTGCCGCCTGCACCACTTGCCAAAGCCACAATATTGGTAAACCTGTAGAAGTGACTCAGGGATTCCGGGGCTTGCCCCAAGCACCCTTCTTACATTAGCAACTTGATTTTGTACAAATGCCTAAGTGTCAACTATTTGAATTTATTTTGGTTATGGTATGTTTATTTTCTGGTTGGATTGAAGCCTTTCCTTGTCGCAAGGCTGACTCACTGTCTGTTGCTAAATGTTTGTTAAACTATATTATGCCTGCCAAGGGAATTCCTGCCACTCTGTCCAGTGACAGGGGTACACACTTTACTGGACAAATTGTGCAACACCTGGATCGTATATTACATGTCACACACCTGCTGCACTGTCCCTACCACCCACAAAGTGCAGGTGCTGTGGAAAGGCAAAATGGTGTACTTAAGAATAAACTTGCTAAGATTTGTGACTCCACAGGGTTAAGATGGCCAGCAGCTTTACCACTAGCCCTTATGGAAATGCGATCCACTCGATCCCAAAGGCATAAACTGAGTCCTTTTGAAATCGTTATGGGACTCCCTATGCGAACTGTGGCTACCATTACTCCAGTCCCAGACTTGAATTTGACTCACAGTACGCTCCTTCAATATTGCAAGGGATTAATGCACGCTGTAAGTCACTTCCATTCACAGGTTCAGGCCGCCTGGCCGACGGAACCCACCTCTGAAGCCTGCCACAACCTTGAGCCAGGTGACTGGGTCTATGTGCGGCATCACCATCGAAAACACGCCTTGGAACCTCGGTGGAAGTGTCCTCATCAGGTACTGCTTACTACCCAGACAGCTGTTAAGTTATCTGGCATCGCAGCGTGGATACACGCTTCACAGTGTAAGAAGACACCCTCCCCGGCAAACCAATCAACACCTCAGGACTGCGCAGTCAATTTTGACTCCAGAAGAAGACGTAGAGGAACAGCCTGCAATACCTTACAATCTACGCTCTCGTAAGGGTTGCCAGAAGCAGACAACAACTTAAAGCAAGGCCCGAGAAGCAACATACCCCCATTTCCAGGGGCCCCTCATCGTAGGGATCCCAAACCCCCATTTCCTGGAGCCCCAAAAACTGCATGTCCAGGGGCACCTAACCCTGTTGGGCCCCAAACACCAGGGTCCCCAAAACCCCATATTCAGGAGCCCCTAACCCTAGGGGCCCCAAAACCCCCCATTTCCAGGGGCCTCTAACACCATTGGCCCCAAAAACCCCATTTCCAGGGGCCTCTAATACTAGGGGCCCCAAACCCCCCATATCCATGGACACCTAACCCATTGGTCCCCAATACCCAATATCCCACAGCCCCTAACACCAGGGGCCCCAAAACCCCATTTCCAGGGGCCCCTAACCCCTGGAGACCCAAACCCCCGTTTCAAGGGGGCCCCTAACCCTAGGGACACCAAACCCCCATTTCCAGGGGCCCCCCTAACCCCAGGGGCCCCAAAACTCCATTTCCAGGGGCACCTAACCCCAGGGGCCCCAAAACACCCATATCCAGGGGCCCCGAACACCAGGGGACCCTAACACACATATCCAGCGGCCCCAAACTCATGGGGCCCCAATACCCCATTTCCACGGGCCCCTAATCCCAGGGGCCCCAATACCCCCATTCCAGGGGCCCAAAACCCCATTTCCAGGGGCCCTTAACACCTGGGCCCCAAAACCACATTTCCAGGGTCTCCTAACACCAGGGGTCCCAAAACCCCATTTCCAGGTGACCCAAACCCCCAGGGGCCCCAAAACCCCCATTTCCAGGGGCCCCCAACTCCTTGGGCCCCAAAACCACATTTCCATTAGCCCCTATCACCAGGTGCCCCAAAACCCCATTTCCAGGAGCCCCTAATGCCTGGGCCCCAAAACCCCATTTCCAGGGGCCCCTAACCTGAGGGGCTCCAAAACCCCATTTTCAGGGGCCCCTAACCTGGGGCCCCAAACCCCCATTTCCAGGGGCCCCTAACCCTAAGTGCTCCAATTTCAAGTAGCCCCAAACTCCAGGGGACCCAAAACCCCATTTCCAGGGGCTCCTAAGCCCAACGACTACAAAACCCCATTTCCAGGGGCCACTAACCGCTGGGGACCCGATACCCAATTTCCAGGGGCCCCTAACACCAGGGGCAAGAAAACCAAATTTGCAGGGGCCACTTACCCTATGGTCCCGAAAACCCCATTTCCAGGGTCCCCTAACCCCAGGGGACCCAAAACCCCATTTCCAGGGGCCCCAAACACCTGGGGCCCCCAACCTACATATCCAGGGGCACCTAACCCCAGGGCCCCCAAAACCCCATTTCCAGGGGCCCCTAACCCTAGGGGCCCCAAACCCCCATTTCCAGGGGCCCCTAAGCCCAGGGGCCCCAAAACCCCATTTCCAAGGGCCCCTTACCCCTGGGTGCCGAAATCCCAATATCCAGGGGCAGCTAACACCAGTGGCCCCAAAACCGTATTTCAAGGGGCCTCCTAACACCAGGACCTCCGAAACACCATTTCCAGGGGCCCCTAACCCCTGGGGCGCCAAAACCCCATTTCTAGGGGCCCCTAACACCAGGGCGCCCAAAACCCCATTTCCAGAGGCCCCTAACCCTTGGGGCCTCAAACCCCAATTTCCAGGGGCCCCTAACGCCAGGGGCCCCAAAACCCCCATTTCCAGGGGCCCCTAACCCTGGGGGCCCCAAACCCCCATTTCCAGGGGCCACCAACAACAAGGACCCCAAAACTCTATTTCCAGGGGCCACTAACGCTAGGGGCCCCAATCCCCCATTTCCAGGGGCCTCTAAACCTAGGGAACCCAAAACTCCATTTCCATGGGCCCCTAACCCCTGGCAACCCAAAACACCAATTCCGGGGCCCCTAACACTAGGGGCCCCAAAAAGCCATTTCCAGGGGCCTAAAAGCTCCATTTCCAGGGGCCCCTGAGCCCAGGACGCCCAAAACCCCATTTCCAGGATCCCCAAAGCCCAGGTGCCCAAATCCCCATATCCAGGGGCCCCAACCCCTGTGGCCCCAAATCCCCATTTCCAGGTGCCCCTAACCCTAGGGGCCCCAAATTCCAATATCCAGGGTCCTCTAACTCCTGGGGGACCAAAACCCCATTTCCAGGAGCCCCTAACACCAGGGGCCCCAAGAGCCCATTTTGAGCGCCCCCAAAACCCCATTTCCAGGGGCCCCTAACCTCCATGGCCTCAAAACCCCTTTCCACGGGTCCAAAACCACAGGGGCTCCAAATCCCCATATCAAGGGGCCCCTAACCCATAGGTCCCCAAAACCCAATTTCCAGGGGCCTCTAATACTAGGGGCCCCAAACCCCCATATCCATGGACACCTAACCCATTGGTCCCCAATACCCAATATCCCACAGCCCCTAACACCAGGGGCCCCCAAAACCCCCATTTCCAGGGGCCCCTAACCCCTGGGGGTCCAAATCTCTATATCCAGTGGCCCCTAACCCCTGGGGCCTCAAAACCCCCATTTCCAGGGGAAAGTAACCAAAGGGGCCCCAAAACCCCATTTCCAGGGGACCCTAAAACCAGAGGTCCCCAAACCCAGTTTCCAGGGGCCCCCAAACCCTAGGGGCCCCAAACCCCCATTTAAAGGGGCCCCAAAACCCCATTTTCAGGGGCCACTAACCCCTGGGGCCCCAAAACCCAATTTCCAGGGGACCCTAATACCAGGGGCCCCAAAACCCTAGTTCCATTGGCCCCTAACCATGGGAGCCCCAAACCCCAATTTCGAGGGGCCCCTAAGACCAGGGGAAACAAAACCGCATTTCCAGGCGCCACAAACTCTTGGGGCCCCCAACCCACATATCTAGGGGCCCCGAAACCCAGGGGCCCCAAAACCCCATTTCCAGGGTCCCATAACCCCAGGGGCCCAAAACCCCATTTCCAGGGGCCCCTAAACCGTGGGGCTCCAAATCCCCATATCGAGGGGCCCCTAATCCCAGGGGCCCGTGTAGTAAACTTTTTTTCCGAAACCTGGACTTTAGCGTACAAACTCTGGGTGCTTACTGTGAACCTTCCCCAAGCTTGTACCCAGCTTGGATCTATCTCGCTGCCACCAGATAAGACTAAGGCTCTTATCAGCCTGGGTTTTCCAAATACTCTTTGGGGTACCCCCTCTGTGGCCTCCCCAACTTCCCCTGGAAAGACCACCCCCCCCCCAAGACTCAGAAGCCTGAGTCCACGGCAAGGGAATATCCCCCTCCCTTCCCTTCTCCCCGGCTTCTCTTCTGAGCCACTTAA
>CM047503.1:22960743-22976743 GCA_026122505.1 Aldabrachelys gigantea
TGGGGGAGGTTCACAGTAAGCACCCAGATTTTGTACGCTAAAGTCCAGGTTTGGGACAGACGTTTACTACAGCAACTACATTGCACTGTTGACCCATATTCAATTGGTGATCCATTGTAATTCCCAGATCTGTTCAAAAGTACTTTGAGGGACCTGAGTCTGGGTCCTTTGGAGGAAGGATATCCTAGTGGTAAGGTCATTAGTTTGGGACTCAGAAGACCTGGGTTCAGTTGCCAGCTTGGCCACTGACATCCTGTGTGACCATGGGTTCAGTGACTCAGGTCCTAATCTGTAAAATGGGGACAATAGTGTTACCTCACAGGGTGCTGCCAGGATAAGTACATAGAGGACTATGAGATGCTTTAATGTCATAGTAATGGGGGCCATACAAGTACCTATCAACATATATAGGAGCACTGCAGAAGCAATATGCTCAACTCTTGAAGAGGGAAGAGGAACCATCTCAGTATTCTAGCATGTCAAACCCAGAGGGGTGGCTGGTATTGGTGTATTTTAGAGGATACTATGTGAAGACCTTTTTTGACTAGGTCCTCAGATATCCAAGTGGTGAACATGGTTGGTCAGAGAGATTAGCCCTGTGGTGAGCCCTTTTATTAAGAGGATCATTGTGAAAATAAATCAGTGCCATAACGAAACAATGATCCACTATTCCAAAGGCTTTGTTTCCATGTGATCAAATATGCTAATCAAGGGAGGCACGTGCATGGAGAGGCCACAATATCAGTGAAAGACGGGAAAGGACATTAATAAAAGATGGAAAAGAGGAGGCCTGGAAAACTGACTTCCTTTTAAAAACTGTTAGGAGTCAAATGCCTGCAAATGTATGTGTAAAAATTATGGAAATTAGTCAGTGTGAGCAGGACAGAATGGCCTTAATAACAGCCATTTTGTGTTAATGGACCTCCTTGAATACGTTCAGAGGTAAAGAATTGTTTGTTTCTGTGCTGCATGTGGTTTTCTGCAAGGTGAAGAATGAGTCTGAAAAATGTTACATGAATTAATTTCTACCTTCACCTAGACCCTTGGCGTTTCCATGAAAGGAAGCAATGGTGTAGCTCATCACACTGTCTCTTGTTTTGTTTTGTTTTGCTTTACGTGGCTCCTCATCAATGGATTGTACCTGCTCTGTTTGCTTTGATTCCTATGGAGCTGGCATAGGCTCTGTGCAGAGCTTCAGGATAATCTTTATTTTATTAATGATATCCAGGAACGTCATTGAACTACTGCACTAAAGAGGTGGGACTGGCTCTAAAAACAAAAAGTTATAAATCTCATTATTATTCTGTTGAGTTTAAAGAGAGACAGTCAAGGAGGAGAGGTGCAAAATGTGACCTGTGACATGGAGTCTTAAAATTGCAGTGTTAACCCTTTGATAGAATTTTACAACTGAGAAGAGCATTCTGATCTGGTAGCATTTGGTTTTACACTATTTTGCAGTTATTCTGCACAGTAGTAAATTACAACTGGTCAGAAAATAGGCATTTTTTTCGTGTAGAAAATTTCAATTGATTGAAAAATGTTCAACTGAAAACCAGCAATTTCAGTTTGTAATGGGTACTGCAATATCTGATGGGAGTTGTTGTTCGGGTACCTCATGCCCTCATTCTCCTCTATGAATTGGGTTCTCTGGCCAGACTATATCTCCCATGATCCACCACAGTCTCATCTCTTGCTGAGCCACCATAGTAAAATTTTGGAGTCCTTGCCCACAATGCATCATGGGAGATGTCATATGGCCGGAGACCCTGGCCCATAAGTGAGAGTGACTTCCTGATGTACCACAGCATTTGGTTTTTCAACAAAAAGATGAACATTTGGGGGAAAGCAGACACTTCTTGTCAAAAAAATTAATTTAGTCAATAACCAAATTTCCTGTCGAAAACTAGCATCAATGGAAAATTTTCATCCAGCCGCAGTGTAAGTCCCTACACAAAGTGCAAGGCAGATGAAGAACCAGGTCCCATCTGTCCTCATTCATAGTCAAAAGAATTCACTCGGCAGATGACGTATAATATAGGAACACAGGAGACTGCTTTTTTTTTTGTTTTCTTAATCTATTTTTCAAGCACATACATGAGCGGTTGGGAAATAAATACCTTGGATTCCCTTTTTCTAAAAATTGCATTTATTCTAGGAAAAAATATAAGGAAAATGTGCATTTGACTTCAATAAGGATGATCAGAAAAATGTGAAGCTATGTGTGATAGACCCAGGCCAGTTGAGTATAGCATAAGGCAGATATACTGGCCACTGGATTAAGAGTTTTCTATTCCCTGACTAACCAGAGCAGGGGCTGCTCCAGACTCATGAGAACGCCTGGCTCTAATTAATCTGAAAAGAGTCAGGTGAGGCCATTAAGTTAATGTGACCACCTGACTCTAATTAAGGCCCCGCTGATACTATAAAAAAGGCTCACTCCAATCAGGCAGGGGAGAGCCAGGGAGCCAGAGGAGAGGAAGTGCGGCTGAAGGGCTGGTTAATGAAGACACCCTCAAACCATCAGTAAGGGAGTCCTAAGAAGGGAGAAGCAGGAGATCTGTGGGGAAGTGGCCCAGGGAAATGTAGTAACTCTGGCAGTGAAAGGTTAGCTGCCAGCAGCTGCTACCATTAGGATCTCTGGGCCGGAACCCGGAGTAGATGGCGGGCCCAGGTTTCCCCCCAACCCACCACTACAGGAACATCTCCTGGGAGGGGAGGCCTCTGTCAGGACAGGAGGCTAAACTGTTCTGAAATAAGCCCCCAGGGACAACAGGGACTGTGGGAATGCTCTCACCAACCTCCTTGCAGGCAGGAGCGGCACCAGGGTTTTTGGTGCCCTAGGTGCGGGTCCTTCCGCGCTCCTGGTCATTGGTGGCAATTCTCCGGTGGGGGGGTGTCCTTCCGCGCTCTCGGTCTTTGGGACACTTCAGCGGCGGGTCCCAGAGCGAGTGAAGGACCCGCCACAGAATTGCCGCCGAAGACCAGGAGTGTGGAAGGACCCCCCGCCGCCGAAATGCCGCTGAGGGCGGCAAAATGCTGCCCTCCCAAATCCTGGTGCCCTAGGCGATCGCCTAGGTCACCGAAATGGAAGTGCTGGCCCTGCTTGCAAGCCTATGATGAAAAGGGCTCAGTAGACTGTAACCCTGGCCCTAGAGAGAGAAGGGCTACGTGGAGGGTCACAGTGAGCCACTGAGGCTAGCATAAACCACCTAGTAGCGCAGGACCCACGGGAGCAAGGTCAGAGCTCTGCTACATGATGCTTTTAGCCTAGTAGAAAGAGGCATAACAAGATTCAAAAGCTGGGGATAAAAGCTAGAAAAAATTCAAACTGAAAATATAACACACGTTTTTAACAGCGAGGGTAATTAGCCATTGGAACAGCGTACCAAAGAAAGGGAGACATTCATCATCTGGACACTATGAATGAAGACTGATGTTTTTGTAAAACAATATGCTCTAGCCACAAATTATTGGGCTTAATAGTACAGCCAGGTGAAATTATTGAGCCAAAACTTTTTGGGGGCAAAAAATGCAGATTAGGCAACACTGACATGTTATGCAAATTCTAAACAAAATGTGTATTTTTTCAATGAAAAAAGCATTTTTGTTAAGAAATGTCCTTCAATTTTATTTTTTTAAATAAAGATTTTTTTTTAAAAGGCTGGAAATTGAAATAAAATATTTCCGTTCAGGTTGAATGAAACATTAAATTTGTCCTCACATTGTTTCTCAACTTTTCAGTTCACTGAAAACTTTGAAAATTTCATTTTGGATTGAGCTGAAACAAATTTTTTTTTTTTGAGAATCTAACTGCCAGCAAACCAAAAAATAACTTATTTTTACAGCCTTACTCAATAGCGTTTACTTATACAGTAGGGAGAAATATGCCCTCTACTACAGGAATCACTTTCTGTTATGTAGGCGGTCAGACTAGATGGTCAGAAAGGTCTCTTTTGATTCATAGATTCCAAGGCCAGGAAGGACCATTATCATCTAGTCTGATCTCCCATAGAATGCAGGCCAGAGAATTTCCCCAAAATACTTCCTAGAGCAGAGCTTTTAGAAAAACATCCAATCTTGATTTAAAAATTGCCAATGATGGAGAATCCACCATGACTCCTGGTAAATTGTTCCAGTGGTTAATTACTCTGACAGTTAAAAAATGTCTGCTTTATTTCCAGTCAGATTTTAGTCTTAAAATCTGTGAATTTAAGGGCCCAATATTCAGTCAGGTATAATTTCTATAGGAATTTAGGGTGGATTATGGGATTAGTTCCCCAAAATGGTAGCATTTAACACTAGGAATCTTTATTGGCAAATGCAGGCTTAGAGTAACCGTAACATGTGATTCTTCTATTTCAATAGAAGTAAAATCTGCTTACATTATAGCTGAATTCAGACCTATACCTTTTTTCTGTATGATTTCAATATCCTAGATTGCCGATCAGTTTATAAACCAAGTGTATGTTGTTGGGGCCCTTAAAAATGCTAAGAGAACTTCAATATCAATAAAGCAACAGTAATTCTTGAAATGTTTCACAAGAAAAGGAGACGTAGATCTTATACTCGAGGTTTATCTGTTACCTTAGGAAAAACATCTCCTCAGAATAAATTCTTGTCTTAATACCAGCTGCCCTCATGCTTTCTGCTGATGCTGAGTTTGTGAAAACAACTCAAAAGCTTAAATACTCTCACCAGATGGAAGAAAATGAGGACAATTATATCTTCTTTAAAGCAAAGGCCAGATCCTCAGATGGTGTAAATCAGCATAGTTCTATTGACATCAGTGGAACAGGGCCGGTTTACCCCAGCTGTGGGTTTATCCTAAAGCATTTAGACTTCAGTTAAAGAGTCTTCTAAACTCAAGCTGGTGGGTCAGATGCCACACAGCCCTAGTTAGAACATTGTCATCTTTTGCCAGTGAGCGAGCGAGCTATTCGGGCTCCTGCAGTGGACACAGTATGATACCAATTTGTTGGGCCTGCATGCTCACTTAGAGTTGTGCTATATATATTATTAGATCACTTCTTGCTAGCTGATTACCTGGGTTAATAATGAAGTAGCTGTTCTAGCAGGGAGAGCTAGGTGGTTTTTTTTCTCTTTTGAAAAACAGAGGAGTGGATCAGAAAATCTGTTTGAGAGTGCATTTACGCTTGAAGTTTTTGTTAGTAACTTGATTCAATTAATATGTGACTTGGGGGAGGTAAGGAAGAGAGCAAGATCTGGCTTTTAAAGAGACAAAGACCATTTTTTCTCTTATACCAGTATAACTCTGTTGACTTAAGTGAAGTTACTGCTGTTTTACACTAGTGCACGTGAGAATCATGTTCTGCATTATTTTTTATTTTAAAAAAGAAAATTGAATTTAGCCTGGTGGAGAGTGCTGGGTTAACTTCTGGATACTGAAGTCCTTTAGCCCTAGGACTAAAATGCATTTAAGTCCCTTTGACATGGATTCTTAGGAGCCTAAATGCAACAAATGTCCAGAGGAAATCAGGCAAATCTAGAGTCTGACTGTCTTAGAAAACGCTGCTACAGCTTCAACTTTCAAACACAAAGTGGTGTAGCTATCTGCAGCTAGCTAGATACAACATCACCTTCCTCTACCCAGTTCACCTACCTCCATTAGCAAGTTTTGTCTTTGGTAGCAAGATGGGCCTGACCTTCAAATCAGAACTAAATTCAAGGGACCTTCAGTTGTGACATCCTAGCTTGGATCCACCTTCTAGAGAATGGCAGATTCAATTAAGTCTGGATATGAATCTAGAGATGAATTTCGCTAGAGCTCGAATGGGATTGGAATCTACCTCCAGACACTGGGGCAGAAACCTGGCCTCTTACTTCAGACAGGATTCACCTCTAGAGATGAGGGAAAGGACTATTATAATTAACCCTCTTGTCAAATACACAGATGTGCTGCTTGGTGGAGAGTTTGTGCAGGAGGGCATGAAGTGGGTACCTAGGCCTTTTGTGGAGATGATCTAAAATTGCTGCTAGAGCTGGGCTTCACTAGGGAACTTCGTGAGGAGCAAGAGAGGTCTAAGACTTGCTAGTTAGGAGCTGGGAATCTCCATTGCTTTGGACGAGTTCAGAAAAAGATTTTGGGTTAACACCTCTAAACTTGAGTATTCAGTGCAAACTGAGCCGCCAAACTTTCTACTCTCTGCTTCTAACATTTGCAGAGTTCTCATAATTTGATGATGGTAGTAATAATAATAGTAAACAAAAAGTTGTTTGATCTGGGTTTTAATATGCAAAGTCTGACTTTGCTAGGGCCATTTATTTTTCTGTTTCGTAATTCTCAGAACATAAAGACAAATGTTTTCATCTGACATTAAGTAGGTGATAAACGTGACAACTGAGACTTAACTTATCTCTTTTGTATTTCAGTGTCATTAAAATGATTTACCATGGGTTAAGTTGTCGGATAAAAACTGAGACCTTCCATGAATTGTAGGACTTTTATTTTATTTTGCTATTGCAAAGAACAAGATTTCATAGAATTCTCTAGAAGGGAGTGCAAATTGTCAATGATATCCAAAGAGAAAATAGAATAAAATGGAATTAAAGGCTCGTCTATACTTGGAATTTCTACCTATATAACTGTCAGAGGAGTGATTTATTTATTTTTTAAACCAATGCAGCGATACAAGTATAAGCTTTAATGTGGATGCAATTATACCTGTATAAAGTTGCTTTGTACACAGATATCTTATTCCCCTTACTGAAAGAGAATAGTGCCAGACCAACACACTGTTAGCTGGCATAGCAATATCTGGTAAAGGTCTAATTTTTTTTATGACATTTTTATGCTAACATGGCATTGTGTAGATACAGTTACACTGGCAAAAATGTGCTTTTGTCATTAGAGGTTATTTTTATTTAAATCTGCAGAAAAAACCAACAACCCACAAGAGCTTAAGCAAAATTGAAACAGGACATCCTTACTCTGAAATAAATGTCCATGCACAGATGTGTGTTGAAATAACAAGAAGTTGGGTGCCTAAATCACTTAGGCATCGGTGTAAATCCCAATAAATAGTTAAAAACATGTTTAGGTACCTAAATACCTTTGCCAGTCTAGCCCTTAGGCTTCTAAGGCCGCAAGGTACTTTTCAAAATGTTACCCTAAATCTATTAGTTCATTTTGGTCACTGTTTGAATTGAAGAACCAGGCTTACAAAACTGTTTTGTCCCTTCCCTTTTTAAAATAGGGAAGTAATTTGGAGAATAATACTCCAAGACACATTACATGTGTCACTTCATATCATGATACTTTGTGATGTGCATGATCGCTAGCTGGAACAACTTAGTCCTTTTAAAGGGAGCAAATATAACTGCTGCATGTTTTCACACTTAACTCAAAGATGTGACTGGCTCAAAAGTCCTTAGGGCAATGTCTGTAGTCCAGCCCTTGCTGGAATCTGAAGCTGTATGTGTGTCTTTGGCAGGGCTATATACATGTGTGCTCAAGGCATTAATGAGACAGGATATATTAAAATCAATGTAAATTGCACACAAAAAGTAAGTCATTTGTCCTTGTCAGTCAAGTCTCTTGGCATTAGCATGATATGAATTGCTATCTTTGCTGTGTTTATTTAAACTTTATAAATTTTCATGCAAGAATGGACTAAGCAAATCCTCTGTGGAAGAAGAAAACACCATGTTCTCCCCCACCCTTCGTTTGAATTAGATCTCTCCCTCTTTTGACTCCAGAAGTTAGAAACATACCCCTGGTGTCTTTCGCAAGGGCGTCTTAGTCTCCTGAAACTTATGGTTAGAAATCTGAACTCTGTGTCAGATGCTTGGCTGATATAAATTGATATAGCTTTTTTGATGGTTTACATTTGCTGAAGATTTGCCCCATTGTTTCTGTTGGGAAAAAATAGTGTCTAATAAATTCCCCCAAATAATCGTGGCTGATGACTTAGGGAGATAGCACTCACTCACAAGTTATCTCCTATCTGGTGCTTATGATATGGACTGGAAATTAGAACACCTACGTTCTGTTCCAAACTCTGCAACTGACTTCCTGCCTGACTCTGAGCAAAATCACTTCCCTTTCCTCCATTTCTCCAGCTGTAAAATTGCAATAATAGTATTTACCTGCCCCATAGCAGGGATTGTGAAACTTAAATAATTAAATACATTAATTTAGAGTTAAGGTTGAGTATGTATCAATAACTTAAGGATAAAAATGCTAGAGAGATGCTGTAATTATACCAAAGTCAAGCAGTACAAACCCAGGGAGCTTAGAGTTAAGGTTAAAATTAAAATCAGCCCAAACCTGTTAAGAAATGCATAGTTAGGACACCTAAACAATCTTAATTCTGCTGTGAAGCGACACCATGAAATTTTTAAATAGTCAATTCAAGATAATCTGAAACTACAAAATACTATTATACATTTATCATAATTCTGTGGTTATTGCAAAGCACTACAATATAACACAGTATGTGAACAAATCTTTGTAGGATTGGAGCAATAGTTAATGTGTACTACTTTTTCCATATATGCTCCTTCAAAGGCCTGGTCCTGCAAGACTTACCCTAGCAAGTAGCCTCATTGTTTTCAGACTTCCTGCATTTCATCACTGATAATGGTAATCCACTGCTAGTGCTGTCATAAAACACCATACTTGATAAGTAGCATCACATTAAAATGAGTTTACTCTGCAATCTCTTTGAAGGCCTGATCCTGCTGCGCCAGTGTTGTCAAAAGGAGATTTGCATTTGGGACCAGGATCAGGCCCTAGAAAGCAAAAATGGTGTTTGATCTAAAGCAAGATCCTTTTGGCAAAGCTTTTACTGTTTCAGCTATTTTCCATTCTCTCTTTTCAAAGCTCTCTTGATTTCCTAAAAGTATACCCACTGTTTCGTGTGCCACAAAGAAAGAGCTATCATCTCATTCTTCCTCGGATATACTTCTCAAATACTTAGGGCCAGTGCCTAGTTGAATAGGTCCCCAGACTGACTGAGGCTGCTAAGTGTTCCTTCAATATAAATGTTTAATTAAAAACAATAATATAATATATGCCTGTAATTCCAGAAAAAAACCTTATTTTTTAAAAGAAATGCATGGTTTATTTTTCTAGAGGGTAGAAGTTCTTTCTACAGAGTTCTCTTGTAATAAGTGAAGATAGTAGGGATGGCCCTGAGCTGAAATTCCGAACCCAAGCCATTTCTGAAATTTGGGTGTTGTTTTGATATGAATCCACACACAACATTTGCTACTATCCTTAAACTCTTTCTACAGGCTGAATGAAACTACAGACATGTTTCTGCATCCAAACTTTGACACACAGGAGATAAGAGATTCTAATTTATACATGACATTAGATTGGAAATGTATTCCTAAGGAATACTAATTTATATTGTTCTTAGATTTACCTGTAGATGGCAGTGTGGCAGCACACTTGCTACACAATGGACAACTTTTTAGAACACATCTAAATTATATTAAAATGAATAAATGAAGTCTAGTTCAAGTCAGCTGTGGAAAAATATAAGAAATAAATGCATTAAAATATACAGATAATGTGACTGAAATGCAGCTGATTTAACTAAATGAGAACCTTTGTGAATGGTAAATTAAATTTTTATTACACTCAGTGTACTTTTAATGTGGTGTAACAGCCATTTTGGTGAATGAATTTCAGTAAACATAAGCAGCTGGCCCTTTCCTGCCTCTGATTGGTTGTACCACAGCATACAGCTCAACTCGGCACAGATATAAAATGAGTCAGAATGACCTCAGTGCTCAAGGTAGTCAGAGAATGTATGCCTGTGTGCTAGAGTCCACCATTGGAGGTTCCTTGTTTATTAAGCCAACCTTGAAAGATTAAATTAATTTCCCAGCATGTTTTCTTTACTAGTATTGAGAGATCCTTTGAGGAGGGAAACAAAGAGGTCTTATGCTTTAACCAGAGCACTAATAATAATGATACCCAGCTCTTATATAGCTCTTTTCATCAAGAGATCTCATAGTGCTGTACAAAACAAGTCAAGATCATTATTTCTGTTTTTACAAATGGGGAAATTGAGGCACAGAGTGAGGATAAGACTTGCCCATAGTCAGCCAGCAGGCTAGCAGCAGAGCCAGGAACAGGATTCAGGTCTCCAGAGTTGCAGTCCAGTTGACCATTATGCCACTGTGGCTCAGGAGACCTGAGGTTTGGTCTCATCTCTCTGTGTCTTTTGAGAAGCCACTTCAGCAATCTGTGTCTTTTAATTTCCTCTGCAACAGAAGAAGCAGCTAATATTTCCCTACCTCACAGGATTGTTGAGAGGCATAGTTCCCTAAGGACCAAATCCTGATCTTGTTGATGTCAATGGCAAACTTCCACCTGCTTTGATGGAATCAGGAATCAACCACTCTGAGATGGAGGGCTCTGCAGTAGGGCATAGACTTGAGGATTGTGGTGGATAATCAGCTGAACACGAGCTTCCAGTGTCACGCTGTGGCCAAAAAGGCTAATGTAATTCTGGGAGGTAGAAACAGGGGAATCTCAAATAGGTGTTGGTGGATTATTTTACTGCTGTATTTGGCACTGGTCCAGTCGCTAATGGATCTCCTCTGTGCTAACCTTTGATGCTAATTGTGTCCGGTTCTGGTACCTGCAAATCAAGAAGGATGTTGGGGTAAACTGGAGGGGCTTTAGAGAAGAGCCATGAGAATGATTAAAGGATTAGAAATCATGCCTTACAGGGATATATTCAGAGTTCAATCTATGTAGCTTAACAAAGAGAAGGCTAAGGAGTGACTTGATTAGAGTTTATAAGTACCTACCTGGGGGAACGATATTTAATAATGGGCTCTTCAGTTTAGCAGAGATCCAATGTATACAGGGCCGGATCCAGGCCCCAGCACGCCGAGCGCATGCTTGGGGCGGCAAACTGTTGGGGGGGCTCTGCCGGCGCCATGACGGCAGCAGGCAGGCTGCATTCGGCAGCTTGTCTGCAGAGGGTCCGCTGGTCCCGCGGATTCAGGGGACCTCCCGCAGGCGTGCCTTCCATGCTTGGGGCTGCAAAATGCCTAGAGCCGCCCCTGAATGTATAACACAACTTAGTGGCTGGAAGTTGAAGCTAGACAAATTCAGATGGAAAATAAGGCATAAATTGTTAATGGAGAGAGTAATTAACCATTGGAACAATTGACCAAGGATTGTGGTGGATTCTCCATCACTGACCATTTTTAAATCAAGATTGGATGCTTTCCTAAAATATCTGCTCTAGGAATTATTTTGGGGAAGTTTTATGTGCTATACAGGAGGCCTGTGCTATACAGGAGGTCAGGCTAGACGATAATGGTCCCTCCTGGCTTTACAATCTAAGTCTATTATTCTCACCCTACAACCTTTGCCTATTGGTGTCCCCATCTCTGACTCAAATGCTGGTCTGAATGGAGATGCTGGTTTTTGCCCACCTTTTCTTCCTGAATCTTTCTGCATCTTCTCCTATTTGCATTTCCCATTTAGCAGCACAGGATGCAGCTGCCAAGCCACTAGTCTGCCAATACTTTTACTGTTGCATCTAATTGGAGGCCAGCTGGTGAAGCCCTTGGGTCCTTTAGATCATTGAGAATACAAAAGGTACAACATTAGATCAGCAAAGGAAATGCTGCATGATAATTTGGGAACCTGCGTTTTCAGGCAGCTCCAGGTTATTGAGATTCTGAATGCAAAACCCATTCACAGGAAGCAAAGTCTGCAGCTTAAACTGTAAGGAAAATCATGATTGTGCTAAATGTGATGTTCTGGCTGAAAGCATTTCCTCAGTTCCACCAAAGGATAATTCCCTCTAAATTTTGTGAGGTTGTTTCTTCTCCTAGATTGAATCCAACCTCCTAGATGCCACCTCCTAATCCTGTGGGAGAAACAAGTAATTCAAGCTGTTGTTGCATTCTTAATTATGGACATTGTCAGTGACTTATTTATTGAGATTTAAATAATAACTAAAAAGACACCTATCCAAGGCTCGCAGCCCCCTAGCACACCATTAACAAAAGTATTAAATCTCAGCAGCATTAAAATGACACTACAGGAATTCAGCCAGCCAGCCACTTGCAAAAACTAATTTCTGCCAATTCATCATATGGGCAGCAAAACCTTAGGCGTCTCCTATCAAACAGATGTCATTGGCAGCATGTCCAGGAAGAAAACCTAATGCAGGCTATTTGGGTGCCAGCCTTCAGTAGCTTTTTCTACTCTTTACCCATTTTTTTCCAATCACTGAACGAGCTGCCTGAGTATTTATTGATAGTGTGTGTTTTGTCATTGTATCTGAACACCTGAGTGGCATTAGCATTGTGGTGGAATAGTTCTGGTGGACACACAAGGGCCAGATCCTCCGCTGTTGTAAAACAGCAGCAGTCTATTGACTACCAAGCAGCTAAATCACTCTACCCCGGCTCAGGATTTGGCCTCAGAGTCCTTTTAATTGGCATTTTAATAGAGTTAAGATACTTTCACAGCTGGAAGGAAAGTTTTATACTCACTTCTGGGTAGCTGTGGATGCTGAGAAAAAAAGACTTAATGACAGATGCCAGGCTCCCTGTTTAGTAGCTTAGGAGCAGCTAAATTCTGAAGCTATCACTCAAGGAGATTACTACTGACTTCAGTGGGAGTTTTGATTTGAGAGAGGACTGCAGGGTTTGGCCTCAGATTTGCATGATATGAATTCATTCTCAAACTAGATTGGGAACATTCGGAGACTTAGATCCATTTGAAGGATCACAAGTTGTCATGATAATGGTCTACCAGCCTCTGGAAGGTGGCGGGTGCATTTCGCAGCCTGAAAGGAAGCACATTAAATTCATACACCCCCGCATGGGTGATGAATGCTGACCTCTCTTTGGCAGGTTCATCTAGCGGAACTTGCCAGTACCCCTTGGTTAAGTCTATTGTAGAGATGAACTGGGCACATCCCAACTTCTGCAATAGCTCATCGGTGCATGGCATTGGATAGTTGTCTGGACGAGTTACTGCATTTAGCTTATGGTAGTCCACGCAAAAGCATATTTCCCCATCTGGTTTGGGTACCAGAACCACTGGAGATGCCCATGCACTGGTAGATGAGCGGATTATACCCATCTGTAGCATGTTTTAGATCTCCCGTTCTATAGCAGCTTGGGCATGAGGAGACACCCGGTAGGGTGGGGTTCTAATTGGGTGAGTATTACCTGTGTCAATGGAGTGGTATGCCCGTTCAGTCCGTCCTGGGGTGGCTGAGAACAATGGGGCGAAGTTAGTGCACAGCTCCTTGATTTGTTGCCGCTGCAGACGTTCCAGGGTTGTGGAGAGGTTCATCTCTTCCACGCCACCGTCACTTTTTCCTTCGTAGTATACACCTTCAGGCCACTCAGCGTCATCTCCTTCCTGGGCTGTAAGCTGACAAACCTGTAAGTCTCTGGAATAAAAGGGCTTGAGAGAATTAACATGGTGTACTCTGGGCTTTAGGGAGGAATTGGGGAATGGTATGAGGTAGTTAACAGCTCCCAGGCGCTCTTGGACCATGAATGGCCCTTCCCATGACGCTTCCATCTTATGGGCGTATTGCGCCTTCAAGACCATAACCTGGTCTCCTACCTTGAAGGAACACTCTCTGGTATGTCTATCATACCAGGCCGTTTGCTCTTCCTGAGCATCCTTTAGGTTTTCTTTAGCAAGGGCTAAACAGTGTTGGAGGGTGCTTTGTAGGTTGCTTACAAAGTCCAGAATGTTAGTTCCTGGAGAAGGCATAAACCCCTCCCATTGCTGCTTCACCAACTGTAATGGCCCCTTAACCTCGTGGCCATACACAAGTTCAAACGGTGAAAACCCTAAACTGGGATGTGGTACAGCCCTGTAGGCAAAAAGTAACTGCTGCAACACTAGGTCCCAGTCATTGGAGTGTTCATTGACGATTTTATGTATCATGGCCCCCAAAATTCCATTAAACCTTTCGACCAGGCCATTGGTTTGATGGTGGTACGGGGTGGCAACCAATTGATTTACCCCATGAGTTTCTCACAGTTCTTTCATGGTCCCTGCCAGGAAATTTGTACCCGAATCTGTAAGGATATTGGAGGGCCAACCTACCTTGGCAAAAATGTCTGTTAGGGCCTGGCACACAGCTTTAGCCCTGGTGTTGCCTAGAGCCACTGCTTCCGGCCATTGGGTAGCAAAGTCCACGAAAGTCAGTATGTACTGCTTTCCTTTGGGGGTCTTTTTTGGGAAAGGACCCAGAATATCCACAGCTACTCCCTGAAATGGGACCTCAGTTATGGGGAGTGGCTGGAGAGGGGCCTTGACCTGGTCTTGGGGCTTTCCCACTCTTTGGCACACTTCACAAGACCGGACATACTTGGCAACGTCCTTGCCCATCCCCTCCCTGTGGAAGGACTTCCCCAACCTATCTTTGGTTCTGTTCACCCCAGCATGGCCACTGGGATGATCATGGGCTAAGCTTAAGAGCTTCTCCCGGTACTTAGTTGGAACCACCAACTGTTTTTGCGGATGCCATTCTTCGTGGTGTCCACCAGAAAGAGTCTCCTTGTATAAAAGTCCTTGTTCTACAACAAACCGGGATCGGTTAGAAGAGCTGAGAGGCGGTGCCACCGCCCAAGCTTTCTGAAGGCTGTCATCTGCTTCCTGCTCAGTCTGGAACTGTTTCCTTGAGGCTGGAGACACCAGTTCTTCCTTGGACTGTGGACTTGGGCTTGGTCCCTCTGGAAGCGATGTAGGTGATGGGGTTGTTTCCGTTGATGGTGAACCGCTCTCCGCTGGTGCACCAGGTGGTATTTCAGGCTCTGGAGGAGCCTCTTGGGGGTGGTTGTCTGCGGCTTCTGCCAGTTCAGGGCTTCCGGTGTCCTCTGGCATTGGGATTGAAGATGGGTTTGCAAGCACTGGCGTTAGTGCTGGCAACGGTTTTGGTGTTGGTTGCTCTTTCAGTTCCTGGTCTGGGACTGGAGGTACTGTGGCTGTTTCAGTTGTTGGCAGGGGATCCGGGTCCACTACCTCTGTCTGGGTCTCTGCTAACACAGACGGGGCCTCTGTGGATGGCTCAGGAACAGGAATGGGTTTGGAAGCTTGCTTGGTTTGGCTGCGTGTAACCATTCCCACTCTCTTGGCCAGCTTCACCTGGTTGGCCAAGTGTTCCCGCAGCAGCATGGGGATGGGATAATTGTCACAGACTGCAAAAGTGCACCTTCCTGACCAGCCTTTGTACTGGACAGGCAGTTCAGCTGTAGGCAAGTCTACAGCTTGTGACATGAAAGGGTAAATTGTCACTTGGGGCTTTGGGTTGATGAATTTGGGGTCCACCAAGGATTGGTGGATAGCTGACACTTGTCCTCCTGTGTCTCTCCATGCAGTAACCTTCTTTCCGCCCACTCTCAAAGTTTCCCTTTGCTCCGAGGGTATTAGAGAGGCATCTGGGCCTGGGGATCTTTGGTGTGATGGTGGTGTAATGAACTGCACTTGGTTGGGGTTCTTGGGGCAGTTGGCCTTTATATGTCCCAGTTCATTACACTTAAAGCATCGTCCAGCTGACTGGTCACTGGGCCGAGGTGGGTTACTGGAGACTGGTGAGGTGGGAAAATAGGGAGTCTGCGGCTTTCCTTGGGTTGTAGGTGGGGTCTTGGGCTGCCCTCGGTTATAGGGTTTATTGTCGGCGTGCCCCCTGGGGTATTTGTTCCCCTTGACAGTAGCTTTTTACTTTTCTGTCACTTCCATCCATTTGGCTCCAATCTCCCCCGCCTCGGTTATAGTTTTGGGTTTCCCATCTAGGATGTACCTTTCTATTTCCTCAGGAACACCCTCTAAGAACTGCTCCATTTGTATTAGGAGGTGCAGCTCGTCCATATTGTTAACCTTTGTTCCTGATATCCAGGCATCATAATTCTTTCCAATGTGGTAGGTGTGTCGGGGGAATGACACATCTGGTTTCCACCTTAGGGCTCTGAACCGCTGACGGGCATGCTCAGGTGTTAGCCCCATTCTGATTCTGGCCTTTGTTTGAAA
>CM047503.1:22977243-23088135 GCA_026122505.1 Aldabrachelys gigantea
TCTGGTTTGGGAAGGGCTCTGGTCACAGCCCTCCTGGCTCCAGGCAGGGATTTCCCATTATTTGGGTGTGGGTTTCCGGACTAGCTGTGGCTTCAGGGGAGATGATGTTGCCATTTGCAAGATTGATCAACTCTCTGGCCAGGAGTGGTGTGTGCTCCTTAGCAGAAAGTTGGCTCCATGAGGGTGACTGCCTGTTCTGAATTTCTTTCGTCCTCCTAGGTTTCTCTCTCTGTGTTGGCCAACTTTCACTCAAACTCTCTCTGTGTCCTTTCATGGACACCTGTCATGTTCAGTTGCCTGCATTCTCTTCCTCTGCTCCCCCTCCCCCAGTCTCCTATGGGCCCAGCTGGGTCTATCTGTCCACGGGCAGGGTCTCTGCCATAGTGGGAAGGATGTGTCCTGCCTGCCAGGATAGGGGGGTTGCTTCTCCCACGCCCTATCTTCGGGAAGACCTCATTGCTGTAACTGGGTCACAGTGTGAGTGGCCAGTCATGTCCTTGGGGCTGTGAGGTCTGAGACTGAGAAGGGTGGGCTTGCGGTCATGGCTTTGGGCAGAGGAGAAGTGGGGCTGGGATTAGAGATGCCCCTTATCACCCGCTAGCTCCATTAGTGCATCCCCCAAAAGCGTCGCTCAGGGTCCACTATGTCTGCTTGTGCTGGGCACTGCAGGGACAATCAGAGGGAGAGCAGGATGCTTGAGGAAATAGATGAGTGTGTGAGGCAGATGGGTGAAGGGGTGTGTGTGGCATACATTGGGGACAGATGCGGGGTAAGGGTTGGACGGACAGCGGGACAGATGGAGAGCTGCAGGGAAGGATGGTGATGTCACAGGCTGGACTTGTGATGGGTTCAGCTCATGGCCGCTGGCTCTGTCATCTCCTGCCCCCATCTGCCCGTCTGACTCTGCCTCTGTCTCTCGCAGGCAGCACTCAGCAGAGTCTGGCCCTGTTGTTACCCTGGTGCCTACATCCAGCACACACCTGTGCGTAATGTGCTCCTGGAGAGCTCTGGCAGGGAGAAGTGTGTGGCTCACAGCTGCTGAACCAGCTACTAAAAGGCTGCCACAGATCTCCCCGTCCTTGGGCAGCAAGACCCTGGCTGGGGGGTTCCCTGTCCCTCCTCGCTGCCAAAGCAGCCTGCTGAGCACAGAAACCGAGGTCACCTGTCTCCGCCCAGCCTCTAGCTGGAGCTGCTCCAGCCCTGAATTGCAGATATCCAGCCTGGCCGGAGTTGGTGCGATATCCTAGTGGAGTCCATTCTTTCTCCTCGGTAGATTGTGATTTTCCCCACTGCAGTTAGTTGCTCTTTCTCTGCTTCCCCATAGCCCCTCCCCAGCCATAGTGACCCCTGCTGGCCAGGCATGGGAGTGTCCTGTAGGTGCCTTCTCATAGGAGCAGTGACTCCTGGTGGCGAGGGGCAGCAATACCTGGCATGTATCCCCCCAGCATTGCTGCAGCGACCGCTGGTGGCACGTGAGGGCAGTTGCCTGTGTGACCCCACTACTTCCATTGCGCCTGTGAGCGCTGGTGGGTAGGTGAGGCGGGGCGCTGTATGTATATCAGCCATTGGGGCAGGGCCCTTTGCGTATCCCACTCTCATCTCAGTGACTCGTGTTGCCCAGTGGGGCAGTCCCCTGTGTGTATTTGCTCCTCCCAACCCCTGCACTGGGCCTGTGACCACTGGTATCCAGAGGAGTGAGTGCCCAAGGTGTATTTTTCACCTCCCGCAAGGTGGCAGGGTGCCTGGGTGGCTGTGTCAGGCAGTGGCCTGGGTATCTTCCAAGCCCTTTGTGTCAGTGAGCCCTGCTTCTGGTGTGTATCACTCCCCCACTAGGGATGTGCAGTGGTGGCCAAATATGGCAGTGCCCTTTATGTAACCCCCTCCCTCCCCCCCCAGGGTGACCAGATAGAAAGTGTGAAGAATCAGGACGGGGTGGAGGATAATAGGCACCTATATAAGAAAAAGCCCCAAATATCGGGACTGTCCCTATAAAATCAGGACATCTGATCACCCTATCCCCTCTACCCCTGTGCCTGGTATGGCAGGCACTGATCACTGGCATCCCTGTGGGGCAATACCCTCTGTATATCCCCCAATTGGGGCAGTGACCCCTGCTAGTCAGGTGGGGCAGTGCCCTGTGCGTGTGTGTGTATCCGCTTTTTAAGTGGTGACCTCGATGGCTAAATGAGGCAGTGGCCTTTGATTTTCTCTTCTCTCCCCAGCCCCCTCTCTCTCTGGGGTAGGGCCCCCAGTTGGGGCACTACTCAATGTGTATCTCTACTAATTGGAGCAGTGACCTCCCCGTGGTGCGCTGGTGTGGCAGTGCCCTATTGGTATCTCCCTCCCCCTTTCCCCACGCCATTGTGGTAGTGGCCGCTTCAGGCAGTGGCCTGTTTATCATTTCCCCCCCACCAGCAGCATTGCAGCAGTGCCACCTGGTGGCCATGTGGAGCAGTGCCCTGCATGTATCCCCCCCAACCATTGCTGCAGTGACCCCAGGTGCCCAGTTTGAGTAGTAGCCTGTGTGTACCTCATCTCTTGGGGCAGTAACGTGTGGGGCCAGCTAAGACAGTGCACAGGCTGTGACGTCTGTTGCCCATGTAGGGCAGTGACCTGTATGTACAATCTCCTCTGGAGCAGTGACCACTGGTGTCTTGGTGCTAAGATGCAGCCACCTCTGGGTTACATGGTGAGGCTTTTTACCGGACAGTGGGGACAGCCCCCCTGTCCCAGGAAGTAGGGGAAAGTCTGGTGTTCGGGGCAGAGCGTTCTGCCTTCTATTGAACTGTGATGCTCTGAGCACCTGTCCCCTGCATGAAGAAGACCCTGTGTGACTCCAAAGCTGGTCCAGTAACAGGTATCACCTTACCTGCCTTGTCTCTCTGTTATTCTGGCCAGTGTCCAACTTCCCCTTCACTGTTGGTCTTCAAACCTCCTCCAAGCCCCCCCCCCCCCACCAGTCCCTTAAGATGCCAAGCCTCTCCTGGAGCCAACCCTGGGAGGGGGGCACCCCACCTGAAAACCCTGCAGCACCATGGGAGTGGTAGTGTCCACTGCCTCCATCTACCGCCAGCCAGGACGGACCCCACAGCACCATGGGAGTGGTGGTGTCTCCTGCTTCCATTTCCTGACAGCTGCTGCCAGGCCCGGCCCAGACTTCCCATTTCTGGTGTGAGTCTGGAAGCAGACGCTGCCATGAGGCGGTGCTGGGAAGGGTGGTGCTGGTGTCAGGAGAAAGCAGGAGAAGTAGGTGGTTCTGTGCTACTGCGGGGAGGTGCTGGCCTTGCTGTGAAAGGACCCCGCTATTAGAGGAGATGTCATCTCCCTGCCTTGCCACGCTCTGCACCAGCCCCTGCTTGTCACGGGAGGAGGGCTGTCTCCAGGCACCAGCGTAGCAAGCAGGTGCTTGGAGCAGCCAATTCAAAGGGGCGCCCCTTCCGGTATCAGGGCAGCATGTCTGGGGCTTTAGCGGAAATTCGGCAGCAGGTCTCTCATTCCCTGTCTTAGTCTTTGAGCTGCCGCCAAATGTCTACCAAAGGGGAAGGGAGGGAGGACTCACCGCCGAACTGCCACAGAAGAAGCAGTGTGGTTGAGCTGCTGCCGAAGAGCCACAGCTTTTTTTTTTCTTATTTACTTTCTCCACACCGGTCATGGTTTTATAGACCTCCATCATATCCCCCTTTTGTCTTCTCTTTTCCAAGACGAAAAGTCCCAATCTTATTAATCTCTTCTTAGACGGAAGCTGATCCATATCCCCTCATCATCTTTCTTGTCCTTTTCTGAATCTTTCCCATTCCAATAGATCTTTTTTGAGATTGGGGTGACGGCATCAGCACGCAGTATTCAAGATGTGGGTGTACCATGGATTGCTATTGAGGCGATATGATAGTTTCTGTCTTCTTACCTATCCCTTTCTTAATGATTCCCAACACTCCGCTGCACTTTGAGTGGATGTTTTCAGAGAACTATCCACAACGACTCCCAGATCTCTTTCTCGAGTGGTAACAGCTAATTTAGACCCCATCGTTTTATAGGGCTAGTTGGGATTCTGTTTTCCAATGTGCATTACTTTGCACTTAACCGCACCGACGTTCATCTGCCATTTGGTTGTCCCGTCACCCAGTTTTGTGAGATCTCTTTGTGGCTCTTCACAGTCTGCCTGAGACTTAACTATCTTGAGCAATTTTGTATCATCTGCAAATTTTGCCACCTCACTGTTTAGCCTTTTCCCCAGATCATTTATGAATAAGTTGACCAGTACTGTTCCCAGTACAGACACTTGGGGACAAGAGAGGGAAGATCCTCTTGTGACACTGGCAGACCAGGTGCCAGCTCATGCCAAGGCCACTAGGCCTTACTGAATAGTGACAAACGCATGGCTGGAACCTAGGCTTTCTCACCTGTTTGTTACTGTTGTTAAAACAGGCCTTAGATTAATAAAAATGTGTTTAGTGTTTAGAGTTTATGACAAGCTCGTGAGTTGCTGCATGCATTCTTCTCACCTATAATAGCCGTAGCCCATGTTGTAAGGTGATCTATAAGCGTTGTCACTAAAGCTGTAAACCCCCTTACCGCCACCCCGCCACCTGTCAGGAGGGAAGCATTACCAAGCGTGAAATGCTAGTTTAGCAGAAGAGGCGTCATCTCCTTTCCAACAAGAGAAGGCCCTGACTGAGACATCAGACAAGCCATTGTGGATCGTCCGTGGACAAAAGACTTGGTTGATTGCTCCCCCTCACACACCCACGAGGAGACAGAGACCTGCACAAACACTTGCCTCCATCAGCTTGAGCTCTGGGGGAATGGAATAAAAATCCCTGTCAGGAAGAAACTGTTGACCCCCCGCCCCCAAGATGCTGCTTGGACTTCAGGGAGACAGCACACCTTCTAAGTATTCACAAAGGATCCCAGCTGTTTGGCTAAGGTTAGCCCTAACGGACATACAGAGCTTGCGTGTTACAACAGCATCAACAGGTGGGTGGCAAGATAGAGTCAGGATGCCCAAGGAGAATGTGTGTGGGTACATCTACAGTACAGGATAATTTCGAATTAACATAAACCGGTTTTATAAAACAGATACTATAAAGTCGATTGCATGCGGCCATACTAGGCACATTAATTCAGCAGTGTGCGTCCATGGTCTGAGGCTAGCGTCGATTTCTGGAGCGTTGCACGGTGGGTAGCTATTCCATAGCTATCCCATAGTTCCCGCAGTCTCCCCCACCCCTTGGAATTCTGGGTTGAGAGCCCAGTGCCTGATGGGGCAAAAATCATTGTCGCAGGTGGTTCTGGGTACAGCCTCACCCCTCCCTTCGTGAAAGCAGCAGACAACCATTTCGCGCCTTTTTTCCTGGGTGAACTTTGCAAACGCCAGAGCACAGCAAGCATGGACCCTGCTTGGATCACTACCGCAATCGTGGACGTTGTAAACACCTCGCGCATTCTCATGCAGTCTATGGTGAACTATGAACTGCAAAGGCAGGCGAGGAGGAGGCAGCTACGGCAGCGCGGCAACGAGAGTGATGAGGACACGGACACTGAATTTTCCCTAACCGCGGGCCCCTGTGCTTTGGAGCTCCTGCTGGTAATGGGGCAAGTTCTACCCATTGAACGCTGATTTTGGGCCAGAGAAACAAGCACAGACTGGTGGGACCACATAGTTTTGCAGGTGTGGGACGATTCACAGTGGCTGCGAAACTTTCGCATGCATAAGAGCACTTTCTTGGAACTTTGTGACTTGCTTTCCCCTGCCCTGAAATGCCATAATACCAAGATGAGAGCAGCCCTCACAGTGGAGAAGTGAGTGGCAATAGCCCTCTGGAAGCTTGCAACGCCTGACAGCTACCAGTCAGTCGGGAATCAATTTGGAGTGGGAAAATCTACTGTGGGGGCTGCTGTGATGCAAGTAGCCAAAGCAATCATTAAGCTGCTGCTATGCAAGGTTGTGACTCTGGGAAATGTGCAGGTCATAGTGGATGGCTTTGCTGCAATGGGATTCCCTAACTGTGGGGGGGCGATAGATGGAACCCATATCCCTATCTTGGCCCCAGAGCACCAGGGCACTCAGTACATAAACCGCAAGGGGTACTTTTCAATGGTGCTGCAAGCACTGGTGGATCACAAGGGATATTTCACCAACATCCACGTGGGATGGTCAGGAAGGGTTCATGACGCTCGCGTCTTCAGAAGCACTACTCTGTTTAAACGGCTGCAGCAAGGAATTACTTCCCAGACCAGAAAATAACAGTTGGGGATGTTGAAATGCCTGTCGTTATCCTGGGTGACCCAGCCTACCACTCGATGCCATGGCTCATGAAGCCATAGACAGGCAACCTGGACAGTGGTCAGGAGCTGTTCAACTACAGGCTGATGTAGAACTGATAAATGAAATTGTTTTTAATTGTTCACTTTATTAATGTAAGTTCTGTTCACCATTCACTACACTTGCCTGCATTGTAACTTCTGTTCACTGTTTGATTTTGTATTTCATGTGACTTGGCATTGTGCCTCTCTCATACAACTTTGTATTAGAAAATTGGTAGAAAACTTTGTATCAAATGTTATAGCCCCTAAGGATAGTATAGTTAAAGTGAAAGAAACATGTGCCTTTTTGCTAGAAGTAGAATAAGAGCTTCCCCCCACTCTGTAATCAATTGCCCCATTGACTGAATGAGGTGTAAATGACTGAGGCTTGGAAGACACCCACCTCCAGACAGCTACAACAGTTAAAGAGGGAATGGAAGCCAGAGCAAAGACAATGCAACTTGTCAAGTGGGCCCAATGGAGGGGAGCAGACATATTGACGACCTCAGGGATTAGAAGCAAGCACCTTCTTTAGAAAACGCCCTGTTTGAGCAGCATTGGGACAACACCCAGGAAAAAAAAGCAGCACAAAGACCAACGAACACAGACCCAGATTTTGAATCTGGTCTGGATTTGCATAAGAGGAAAGCTGCTATAAATACGAGGTGTCTTGCAGAAGGACCCCGGGTCTCGTCTTGTCACCATCAGAGCATCGATTCGGATCGGCAGAAGCCCGGCTCCACCCCTCCCCCATTTAACTCACCTGGCCAGTGCAGTTAAGGGGAGCAACTAGTTGGTAACAACAGCAAGACGGAGTGTGTTTGTGTCTGTGTGTGTGTGTGTGTGTGTGTGAATGCATGACTGTAATATATCATATGCGTATGATAGAGTATTAATTAATATCTGTATTACTAATAAATGTGGCGTTTTGCCTTAATCCCCCTGAAAAGATCCCGTATAGTACTTTAAGTACAATACTGAGCAAGTGCAGGATGGTGGTAGAATGTGCATTTGGCCATTTAAAGGCGCACTGGTGCACATTACTAACTCGCTCAGACCTCAGCCAAACCAATGTCCCCTTTGTTATTGCTACTTGCTATGTGCTCCACAATCTCTGTGAGAGTAAGGGGGAGACCTTTATGGCGGGGTGGGAGGCTGAGGCAAATGACCTGGCTGCTGATTACGCGCAGCCAGACAGCAGGGTGATTAGAAGAGCACACCAGGAAGCGGTGTGCATCAGAGAAGCTTTGAAAACGAGTTTCATCACGGGCCAGAGTACGGTGTGACTGCTGTGTTTGTTTCCCCTTCATGAAACCCCCCCTTTATTGACTCCTTCCCTGTAAGCAACCCACCCTCCCCCTTTGATTACTGCTTGCTTAAGGAAATAAAGTCACTATTGTTTAATAATCATGTATTCTTTATTAAAAGTCATTCCCTGTAAGCAACTCACCCTCTCCCTTTGATTACAGCTTGCTTAAGGAAATAAAGTCAGTATCGTTTAAAAATCATGTATTCTTTATTAAAAAGTAATTATAAAAAGAGGCAGAGAATTAACAAGGTATCGTGGGTGTGGTTTGGGAGGAGGATAGGAGGGAAGGAAAAGGCCATTAAGCACATTTCAATGTCATGACAGCCTTGTTGTTGGACTGTCCACGGGGGTGGATGGGCGGGTGCACAAAACCGTTCCCCACGTGTTCTTACACGTCTCGGTTAGGAAGATATGGAACATGGTGAATACTGAGGG
This sequence comes from Aldabrachelys gigantea, assembly GCA_026122505.1. Classification (NCBI taxonomy): domain Eukaryota; kingdom Metazoa; phylum Chordata; order Testudines; family Testudinidae; genus Aldabrachelys; species Aldabrachelys gigantea. The sequence continues at coordinate 22,985,291 of CM047503.1, forward strand.
TGGTTAAACAGGGGCTGCAGCAGCACTCTGTGACCCAGCTGCTCTTCCTGAAGATCCACCAGACTTCAGAGAATATCAGTTTGATCACACAGCAGCTCCAGCGTTGCATCCCGCCACCACTGATCTTCCTGCCTACACCTCTCATCTCGAGCATCTCTCCTATGCTCACGTTGGTCCCTCCTGTCCTCACGTTCACTGGCATCTTTCCTGTACTTTCAGATGAGCTCTTTCATTTTGGGTTACTTTCATGATCTCAGAGAACATTTCATCTCGTGTCCTCTTCTTCCTTCGCCTTATCTGAGCTAGCCTTCGGGATGGAGTAGGGAGGCTTGAAAAATGTGCAGCTGCATGAGGGAGGGAAAAAAGGGAGAGAAGTATTTAAAAAGATACATTTTACAGAACAATGGTTATACTCTTTCACAATGAACAACACTATTCACCTTACATAGCACATGTGATTTCACTACAAAGTCGCATTTTGTATCTTTTAATATTGAGTGCCTGCGGCTCTGGTGTTACAGATCTCACAGACGCAGGCCCAGGCATCAGAATTCAGCTTGCATGCGGTTATGGTAAGCCATTGTCTTTCGGCTTCTCCAGCCTTCATATACACAGTGCCCTCTGATGCTTCTTTCCTGTTAACAAGCAGCAGCAGACATCCCCACCCCCCGCCCTCCTCAATCCAGTTCTCTAGAATTGCTTTACCCCTCCCCCCACCGCATGGCTGGTATCATGGAAGATCACTGCTAATCACCCGCCTTCCCCCCCCCCACCGCGTGGCTGGTAGCTGGGAAGATTCCTGCTGGCCAAATGCTAAAAAGCTCAACGCTATCCTTCCTCCCCTCCCTGCGCTTTGCTACATGCAAGGAAGGATTTCTTTTAAGCAATAGCCCAGTAGGAAAATGGCCATCTCTGTCCCCTTAATTAAATTCCTGAATTTCAACCAGGTTACCATGAACGATATCACTCTGCTGAGGATAACACAGTGAGATAAAGAACGGATGTTTCTTGAATGCCAGCAATCACCGGGACCATACGCAGCTATGCTTTGTCATGCAATGATACCCGATTACTTGCTACATGCATGGTGTGGTAAAGTGTTCTACCATGGTGGACAGAACAAGGCTGCCTTGCCCAGAATCCTTCTGCAAAGGCTTTTGGAGTACCTCCAGGAGCGCTTCATGGAGATGTCCTTGGAGGATTTCCGCTCCATCCCCAGACATGTTAACAAACTTTTCCAGTAACTTTACTGGCTGCGAATGCATCCCAAGCCCTCATGGAAAATCAATCATTTAAAAATGCTTGCTTTTAAAGTATGTTTTATATTTACAAAGGTACACTCACCAGAGGTCACTTCTGTGGCTTCACTGTCTGGACTAGTGGCTTGGGAGGGCTGGGAGGCTAATTCCGTCTGGGTCACAAAAAGCTCCTGGCTGTTGGGGCTAACGGAGTGCTGTGTGCTCGCTGCAAGGTTGTCCTCCTCTTCCTCCTCCTCATCTTCCCTCTACGCTGAATCCTCAGTCATGGTTGAGATTATAACTCCCACCTCGAAATCCACGGACAGGGGTGGGGTAGTGGTGGCACAGCCCCCTAAAATTGCATGCAGCTCAGTGTAGAAGCGGCATGTTTTCGGCCCTGACCCAGATCTTCCGTTTGCTGCTTTGGTTTTCTTGTATGCTTGTCTGAGCTCCTTAACTTTCACTCTGCACTGCACTGAGTCCCTGGTGTAGCCTTTTCCCATCATTGCCTTTGAAATTTTTTCAAATATTTTTTCATTTCGTCTTTTGGAACGGAGTTCTGTTAGCACTGAATCCTCTCCCCATATAGCGATCAGATCCAATACCTCCCGTGCGGTCCATGCTGGTGCTCTTTTTTGATTCTCAGGAGACTGCATCGCTACCTGTCCTGATGAACTCTGCGTGGTCACCTGTGCTGATGAGAGTTCCATGCTGACCAAACAGGAAATGCAATTTAAAAGTTCGCGGAGCTTTTCCTGTCTATCTGGCCAGTGCCTCCGAGTTCAGATTGCTGTCCAGAGCGGTCACAGTGGTGCACTGTGGGATACCGCCCAGAGGCCAATACCGTCGATTTGCAGCCACATTAACTGTAATCCGATATGTTAATATAGATTTTAGCGCTACTCCTCTCATTGGAGAGGAGTACAGAAATCAATTTAAAGAGCCCGTTATATCAATATAGAGAGCATTGTAGTGTGTACGGGTACAGTGTTAAATCGATTTAACACTGTTATAATGGGTTTAACTGCGTAGCGTAGACCAGGCCTCTGACTCCATCTTAAGACTATTCTAATACCTGAGAAATTCACACTTGATATGTGGTGGGTGAGATCAAAGTATGGAACACACAACCATGAGGAGCCCCATTCCCTTAGGGTTAGGGTCATGCCATTGGATTTCTTTCAGGGTATGTTTTTGGGTGAGAGAGGTAAAAGACTGCTCTGTGTGTGTGTGTGGTGTTATGGAGTGAAGCAGTAAAGGTTGGTTGCAGAGGTGGTGCCTCTGCCCGTGCCCCTCTCCCCAGCCCAGCTCTGGTCCCAGAGTCCAGAATTTGCATAAACCCACCCGCTGACCTGTGACTAAGAATCTGGCCCTGCTAACTCTTCCAGCAAAACAGGCCAAAGCAAGTGTATGCAAGCGCTGTACCGCAGCCCCAGTGCTCTTTTCCGTTCCTTCCCACAGAACTTTCACTGCATACCAGTCCAGTTCTTTGCTGTTGCTTGTCTAAGAGCTGCATGCATATGCTGGACCGTACCCTGAGCTGATTCCTGACTTTTGTATCCCTTGCCGTCTGTGGCGCAATGGGTCAGCGCGTTCGGCTGTTAACCGAAAGGATGGTGGTTTGAGCCCACCCAGGGACTTTAAATGTGTTTCTCAGACACTGGATAGGTCCAACTACCACTGTGGTAAAGCAGTTGTCTACAGTGTAATGTAAATTTAAGAAAATATGATGTCTTTATGGCCAATTTCTTTTTAAATAAAAAACTCCTCTCCACCCACTTTTCAATCTCCTTTCACCAAAACCACTGTTAGTTTATCTGGGCTGCATTTGTTATGGGTTTCTAGTTTAGATTTTACATGTTCTTTTAATATTGCCAGTGGAATGTCTTTGTGGTTCTGGCACTGAACAAAAGCAACTGCAGGACCCTAGAACGCTGACAGTTTTTTTAGAAATACTAGCCATTATAATTACAAACCCACTAACTTCATTCAACAAGCACTCTGCGCTGTACACGCTGAAAGGATATGCTTAGACTGGAAACGCTGTGACATGGCTATTTCAGAGGAATGTTCTTCAGCCTCATGGCACATCCCTTAGAGCGGCTCTCTGGGCAGGAGCCGTTTTTACACGGATACTCACTGAAACCCCCAGATGACTGCACTGCACTCGCTTCTCCCCAGCCAGAGGCTGGTGCTTGGCCCTGAACGGGGAGGCAGAGGCTCTGTCCCCTCAACGGCCTGGGCAGCTTTCCCCCCCCAGGAAGGGTTTCTGGGGAGTTTTCGGTCAAGAAGCTGAACCAAGTAAAGTCACCGAAGTTGAATTCCAGCCCGGCCGGCGAGGCTCAGCGACACTCAAGGGCTCCCCGCGGGGGGCAAGGCGCCAAGTTACCTCATGGCTCACGGACTCGCACCGACATCCAGACAGGACTACCATGGAGCGCACACCGCTGCAGCCAGTCCGCCCCCGCACCAGCCCCCTCCAGACGCTGCCCCGGACCCGGGACTCGGCTCCGGCCTACCTGGCTGCTCCGAGTTCGGCGCCGCCGCCTCCCGGCTCCAAGTCTCTGCGCCAGCCCCTCCTACTTCTGCAGAGTAACATCAGCCCCGGAGCCGCTCCCCGGCCCCGGCCCGCCCTGGTGGCAGCCCCAGGAGGAGCCTCCCTCAGCGGCATTCCCGGGGCGGGCAACCTCCGACACGCCCTCACAGTGAACGGCCAGGCCGCACGCCCCAGTCTATCCTAACTGCCTCCACCCGCCAGCCTCGGTCCCCTCAGCGCAGGGGCTCCAGGGGCTGCAGCTCAGGGGCTTGGGCTGAGCGGGGGCCGCAGGCTGGATGCGGCCAGCGACAAGTCTCCACACTGCGAGCAGGACAGCGGCCCCCAGGCGAGGGGTGTTCGGGGAATCGGTGCGTACTGCGCTCGCCCCCAGCGCCGGCTCCGCAGCGCCCATTGTCTGGGTGCAGCAGCCAATGGGAGCTGCGAGGTGAGCGCCTGCCGGCATGGGCAGCATACACCGTGCAGAGTGGCCTGGCCCCTCTGCCTCGGGGCTGGATACGCTGGCCGTCTGGGGAAGAAGAGCAACAGTACCCTGGGCAGGCAGGTAGGGATCCTGCCTTAGCCCTGCTGCACCGCTGACCAGGAGCAGCCACTCCCAGCCCTGAGACCCCTCCTGCACCCCAACCTCCTGTCCTATCCCTGGCCTCACCCCAGAACCACCCCCCCAAGCTGGTGCTACACCTCTTCCCATATTCCAGTCCCCTGCCTGAGCCCACTGCCCCACTCCAAACCCCCAGGGGCTCCACCAAATCTAATAGCCCCAGGCCCACAGGAGAGTTAATCCAGCTCTTCTGCAGGGCACCAACAGAGTGGTAGCACCATCATTCTATGCTTTCCATCAGACCCCAGGTATCCCTAATTCAAAATTGGGTTGCTACCTAAATTTTCCCAGGATCATCCTTTTTTTTGAGGTAGGAGTTCTGGGAAATCCAGGGGGGTGCTCAGTACACTCTGTTGGCTGTCCAGTTTTACTGGCTTAGGATCCTTGCAGAGATCCTGATTTTTTTGTACCTCAGAGGTGTCAACTTTAATCCCAAATCTCACCACTTCCCTATCTTCCCTGAGCATATTCCTCTCAAACTACCTCAACCCCTCCCATCCCCACTGAAGCGTCAATCCTTGTCAGGTCCTTCCATCCCCAATCCCTCTATTTCAATACCCCATTTTCCTCTACCATGGGCACCCACACCCTTATCCTCAATATCCCCAGGCCCACCCCATCCCGAACCTCCCATTAACAATCCTCCCCACACTCCAATCACCCCCAAATTCCTATCCCAATCCTTCCCCTGGCCCATTTATCCCTCCTGCTTCCCCCATCTTGACACATCATGTTCCCAATCCCTCAGGCACCCCCACATCCTAATCTTCCAAGACACTCCCGCATTTCACCAGGAACTCTCACTCCCTGAACCCTTGCATCCCATCCTGCTTCCTGTATTAACCTGGGAACCCCAAATCCTTCATGCTTTCTAGGCATTCTTATTCCCCCCCCTTATCTCTCCATCCCCAAATCCCATAGTCAATGCCTCTGAGGATGAGGACCACATTCCCTTCTAGGGGGAGAAATCCCAGGGTTCCCCACATTAGCCCTTCTACCTTGTATTGCAAAGAAGATGTAGTGTTCTTCAGCCTCCCTCTCCTATCAGCCATTGTGGGGTCTATGCTGGGGCCCCACTAGGGCTTCCCATTTCAAGGACAAGGGTGGTGTGAGGCCAGAAGCGGAAGTTGCTGTGGCTGGCTGTGCCTTGAGCAGGTGGCATCACAATTAGAGAAAAGTCAGAGGAGCAGGTAGCACCCATGCCACTGATGGGAGGTGCTGAGGGGGCCCTGATTTCATGGAAGAGATATGCTGTGTCTGCCACAGCAGCCCTCAGTACATAACTCAAATTGTAGTTAGGATGACCATACATCTCATTTTGGCTAGGACAGTCCCTTTTTTAAGCCCTGTCCCTGTTGCACTGACTTTTTGTTTGTTTGTTTGTTTGTTTGTTTTTGCAAAAATGGGCATTTGCACTGTTTGCTCTTGCCAACTTGACCAGTTGGCAAGAGCAAACAGAACAAATGCCCACTCTTGCCAAAAATGTGGGGGGTGTGGTGTAAAGGAACATATGGGGGTGGTGAGTGGAGATGCCAGCCCCATGAAGCGGGGAGGCAGGTCTGGGGAGGGGAGAGGCAGCGTTCCAGCATGTAGGGGGCAGGCAGGATTCCAGCAACCAGCAACAGCCTCACATGGGGTTAGGAAGCAGGACGGATTTCAGAGATCAGCAACAGCCTCACGCAGGGGTGGAGAGTGCTCCAGTGAGTAGCTGGTGGTGTCCCATTTTCCCTTTGGGAAATATGGTCACCCATCTCCAGCTGGCCATGATGCAGCAGAGAAGCGCACATCTCAATCCTCCTGATTAGGGGTTAGGTTTCGGGTCGGGGTTAGGGGTTGGGTGAGGGGTGAGAGTTTAGGATTGGGGTTAGGGGTCAGGGGTAGGGGATAGGGGTAGGGGAGGGTGTAGGGTGGGGGTTGGGGTTAGGGTTAGGTTAGGGCTGGGTTAGAGGTTAGGGTCAGGGGGAGGGGGAGTTCTAAGGTTAGGGTTTGGGGTTAGGAGTTCAGGGTTAAGGGTTAGGGTTAGGGTTTAGAGTTAGGGGTTGGGGTTACAGTTTGGGTAGCGGTTAGGAGTAGGGGTCAGGGTTAGGGTTAGGGGTTGGGGTTAGGGTTAGTTAGGCCGGGGTTAGGTTAGGATAGGGTTAGGGTTTAGGGTTAGAGTTAGGGTTAGCTTCTGGTTGGGGTGAGGGTTAGGGGTGGGGTAAGGGTAGGGTTAGGGTTTAGGGTGAGAGTGAGGGGTTAGGGTAGGGTCAGGGTCAGATTTAGGGTTTTGGGTTAGGGTTAGGGGGTTGGAGTGAGGATGAGGGTAGGGGTTGGGATTAGGGGTTAAGGTTAGGGGTGAGGGTGGGGGGTGGTTAGATTGAGGGGTAGGTGTTACGGGTCAGGATGGGGATGTGGTTAGGATTCGAGGTTAGGGTAAGGGTTGGGGTGAGGGTGAGAGGTAGGGTTAGGGGTAGGGTGAGGGTGGGGTTTAGGGGTCAGGGTTCAGGGTTAGGTGTAGGGTCAGGGGGTTAGGGGTAGGGGTCAGGGTTAGGTTTGGGTTGTGTTAGGGTCAGGTCAGGGTAGGAGTGAGAGGGAAGGGGAGGTTTAGGGGGAGGGTTGGGGTTAGTTAGGTTAGGTTAGGGTTAGGGTTAAGGGGTTAGGGTTAGCTTAGGGTTGGGGTGAGGGTTAAGGGTTGGGGTAAGGTTTGGGTGAGAGTGAGGGGTTAGGGTAGGATTAGAGTTAGGATCAGGGTCAGGTTTAGGGTTTTGGGTTAGGGGGTTGGGGTGAAGGTAGGGGTTAGGGGTTGGGTTTGGATTAGGGTGAAGGGTAGGGGTTACGAGTTGGGGTGGGGGGTGAGGTTAGGGTTAGGGGTTAGGATAAGGGTTGGGGTCAGGGTGAGGGTAAGGGGCAGGGTTAGGGGTAGGGGTAGACTGAGGGTGAGGGGTAGGGGTAGGGTGAGGATGGGGGTAGTGTTAGGAGTAGGGTTCAGGTTCGGGTTAGGTTTTAGGTTAAGGGTTAGGGTCAGGGTGAGGGGTTACATTTAGGGGTTAGGGTTATGGTTAGGGTAGGGTTGGGCTGGGGTTAGGGTTAGGGGTTTAGATTAGGGGTTAGGGTTGGGGTAGGGGTAGGTTTAGGGGTAGGGTGAGGATTACGTTTAGGGTTAGGGTTCCAATGGGTAGGGAACTTGGAGCTAGGGTTAGGGTTTCTATGGGTTGGGCGCCCCGCCCTAGCATTAGAGTTCCTCAGGGTAGGGCCTTTGGAGCTAGGGTTAGAGTTCCTATGGATAGAGCTTCCCGCCCTAGGGTTAGGGTTCCTATGTGTAGGGCACTTCGAGCTACGATTAGGGTTCCTATTGGTAGGGCACTTGGAGCTAGGGTTAGGGTTCCCATGGGTCGGGCACTTGGAGCTAGGGTTATGGTTCCTAAGGGTAGGGCACTTGTAGATAGGGTTAAGGTTCCTATGGATAGGCACTTGGAGATAGGGTTAGGATTTCTAAGGATAGGGCACTTGGAGCTACGGTTACGGTTCTTATAATTTGGCACTTGGAGATAGGGTTAGAGTTCCTATGGGTAGGGTACTTGGAGCTAGGGTTAGGGTTCCTATGGGTTGGATGCTCCGCCCTAGGGTTAGGGTTCTTACGGGTAGGGCCCTTGGAGCTAGGGTTAGGGTTCCTATGGATAGGGCTTCCCATCCTAGGGTTAGTGTTCCTAAGAGTAGTTCACCTGGAGCTACGCTTAGGGTTCCTGTGGGTAGGGCGCCCCACCTTACGGTTAGGGTTCCTATGGGTAGAGCACTTGGAGCTAGGGTTAGGAGTCCTATGGGTAGGGTGCCCCGCCCTAGAGTTAGGGTTGCTAACGGTAGGGAACTTGGAGCTAGGCTTATGGTTCCTATGAGTAGGGCACCCCACCCTAGAGTTAGGGTTCCTATGGGTAGGGCACTTGGATCTAGGGTTAGGGCTCCTATGGTTAGGGCTTCCCACCCTAGGGTTAGGGTTCCTAAGGGTAGGGCTCTTGGAGATAGGGTTAGGGTTCCTATGGGTAGGACGCCCCACCCTATGATTAGGGTTCCTATGGGTTAGGCCCTTGGAGGTAGGGTTAGGGTTCCTATGGGTGAGCCTTTCCGCCCTACAGTTAGGGTTCCTAAGGGTAAGGCACTTAGAGCTAGGGTTACATTTCTTATGTGTGGAGTTTCCTGCCCTAGGATTAGGGTTCCTGAGAGCAAGGCACTTGGAGCTAGAGTTAGGTTTACTGAGAGTAGGGCACTTGGAGCTAGGGTTAGGGTTCCTATGGCTTGGGCTCCCCACCCTAGAGTTAGGGTTCCTAAGGGTAGGGCCCTTGGGGTGAGGGTTAGGGTTGGTTAGGGTTAGGGTCAGGGGTTAGGGTTAGGGGGTAGGGTCAGGGGGTAGGGTGAGAGTTAGGTTAGGGTCTGGGTCAGGGTAAGGGTTAGGGTAGGGGTTAGGGTTAGGGTTGGGGTGAGGGTTTAGAGTTTAGGGTTTAGGGTTAGGGGTTAGGGTTTAGGGGTTAGGGGTTAGGGTTAGGGGTTAGGGTCGGGGTGAGGGTGAGGGGTTAGGGGTTAGGGTTTAGGGTCAGAGTCAGGGTCGGGTGAGGGTGAGGGTTAGGGTGAGGGTGAGGGTGAGGGTTAGGGGATTAGGGTTGGGGTTAGGGTTAGGGGTACGGGTAGGGGTAGGGTGAGGGTGAGGGGTTAGGGTTTAGGGTTAGGGTGAGGGTGAGGGTTTAGGGGTTAAGGGTCAGGGTCAGGGGTTAGGGTGAGGGTGAGGGTTAGGGGTTGGGGTTGGGGTTAGGGGGAGTTGGGGTCAGGGTTTAGGGTCAGGGTTTAGGGTTAGGGTTAGGGTTAGGGTTTTGGGTTTAGGATTTAGGGTTAGGGTTAGGGTTAGGATTAGGGTTGGTCAGGGGTAGGGGTAGGGTGAGGGTGAGGGGTTAGGGTTAGGGTCAGGGGTTAGGGTTAGGGTAGGGTTAGGGTTTAGGGTTAGGGTAGGGGTTGGGGTTAGGGTTAGGGTTAGGGGTTAGGTGTCGGGGTTAGGGTGAGGGTGGGGGTTGGGGTTAGTGTTTGGTGTTTGCAGTTAGGGTTAGAGTTGGGTTAGGGTTAGGGTAGGGTTAGGGTTTAGGGTTAGGGTTAGGGGTTAGGGTTGGGGTTGGGGTTGGGGTTAGGGTAGGGTCAGGGGTTAGGGTCAGGGTCAGTGTCAGGGGTTAGGTTTAGGGTTAGGGGTTAGGGTCAGGGGTTAGGGTTAGGGTTGGGTTAGGTTTGGGTTAGGGTTTAGGGTTAGGGTCAGGGTCAGGGGTTAGGGTTTAGGGTGAGGGTGAGGGGTTAGGGTTAGGTTAGGGTTTAGGGTCAGGGTCAGATAGGGTGAGGTTGAGGGTTAGGTTTAGGGTTAGGGTCAGGGTCAGGGGTTAGGGTGAGGGTGAGGGGTTAGGGTTTAGGGTCAGGGTTTAGGGTTAGGGGTTAGGGTTAGGGTTAGATTTAGGGTGAGGGTGAGGTGTTAGGGTTAGGTTTAGGGGTTAGGGGTTAGGGGTGAGGGTGAGGTTCAGGGGTTAGGGTTAGGGGTTAGGGTCAGGATCAGGGTCAGGTTAGGCTTAGGGTTTAGGGTTGGGGTTGGGGTTGGGGTTAGGGGTAGGGTGAGGGGTTAGGGTCAGAGTCAGGGTTAGGGTTTAGGGTTAGGGTGAGGGTGAGGGTTTAGGGTTAGGGGTTAGGGTTCAGGGTTAGGGTCAGGGTCAGAGGTTAGGGTTTAGGGTTAGGGTTAGGGTTTAGGGTCGGGGTTAGGGGTTGGGGTTGGGTTTATGGTTAGGGTTAGGGTTTAGGGTCAGGGTCAGGGGTTAGGGGTTGGGGTTAGGGTTAGGGGTTAGGGTTAGGGGGTTAGGGGTTGGGGTTGGGGTTGGGGTAGGGTTTAGGGTCAGGGTAGGGTCGGGTGAGGGTTAGGGTGAGGGTGAGGGTTAGGGTTAGGGGGTTAGGGTTGGGGTTGGGGTTGGGGTTAGGGTTTAGGGTTAGAGTTAGGGTTTAGGGTGAGGGTTTAGGGGTTAGGGGTCAGGGGTTAGGGTGAGGGTGAGGGTTAGGGGTTGGGGTTAGGGTTAGGGGTTAGGGTGAGGGTTTAGGGTTAGTGTTAGGGTCAGGGTCAGGGTTTAGGGTTAGGTTAGGGTTAGGGTTAGAGGGTTAGGGTTAGGGTTAGAGGGTTAGGATTAAGTTAGGGTTTAGGGTTTAGGGTTAAGGGTTAGGGTTGGGTTAGGGTTACGGTTTAGGGTTAGGTTAGGTTAGGGTTTAGGGTTAGGGTTAGGGGTTAGGGTTAGGTCTAGGGTTAGGGTTAGGGGTTAGGGTTAGGGTTAGGGTTGGTCAGGGTCAGGGTTAGGGGTAGGGTTACGGTTAGGGCAGGGTTAGGGTTAGGGTAGGGTTTGGGTTCGGGTTAGGGTTTAGGATTAGGGTGAGGGTTAGGGTCAGCGGTTAGGGTTAGGGTCAGCGGTTAGGGTTAGGGTTGGGGTTGGGGTTAGGGTCGGGGTTAGGGTTTAGGGTTAGGGTTAAGGTTAGGGTGAGGGTGAGGGTTAGGGGTTAGGGTTAGGTTAGAGTTAGGGTTATTGTTAGGGTTAGGGTTTAGGGTTAGGGTCAGGGTCAGTTAGGGTGAGGGTTAGGGTTAGGTTTAGGGTTAGGGTCAGGGTCAGGGGTTAGGGTGAGGATGAGGGTGAGGGGTTAGGGTTTAGGGGTAGGGGTAGGGTCAGGGTCAGGGGTAGGGGTAGGGGTAGGGTCAGGGTCAGGGTTAGGGTGAGGGTGAGGGGTTAGGGTTAGGTTTAGGGTTTAGGGGTTAGGGTTAGGGATTAGGGTGAGAGTCAGGGGTTAGGGTCAGGGTCAGGTTAGGGTTTAGGGTTGGGGTTGGGGTTAGGGGTAGGGTGAGGGTGAGGGGTTAGGGTCAGGGTTAGGGTTTAGGGTTAGGGTGAGGGTGAGGGTTTAGGGTTAGGGTTTAGGGTCAGGGTCAGGGGTTAGGGTTAGGGTTTAGGGTCGGGGTGAGGGGTTGGGGTTGGGTTTATGGTTAGGGTTAGGGTTTAGGGTCGGGTTAGGGGTTGGGGTTGGGTTAGGGTTAGGGGGTTAGGGTTGGGGTTAGGGGGTTAAGGTTGGGGTTAGGGGTTGGGGTTGGGGTTAGGGTGAGGGTAGGGGTTAGGGTTAGGGTTTAGGGTTTAGGGTCAGGGTCGGGTGAGGGTTAGGGTTAGGGTTAGGGCTAGGGCTAGGGTTAGGGGTTGGGTTTGTGGTTAGGGTTAGGGTTTAGGGTGAGGGTTTAAGGGTTAGGGGTCAGGGTCAGGGGTTAGGGTGAGGGTTAGGGGTTAGGGTGAGGGTGAGGGTTTAGGGTCAGGGTCAGGGGTTAGGGTGAGGGTTAGGGGTTAGGGTGAGGGTGAGGGTTTAGGGTCAGGGTCAGGGTTTAGGGTTAGGTTAGGGGTTAGGGGTTAGGGTTAGGGTTAGAGGGTTAGGGTTAGGTTAGGGTTTAGGGTTTAGGGTTAGGGGTTAGGGTTACGGTTTAGGGTTACGGTTAGGTTACGTTAGGGTTAGGGGTTAGGGTTAGGGGTTAGGGTTAGGGGTTAGGGGTTAGGGTTAGGATTAGGGTTGGTCAGGGTCAGGGTTAGAGTTAGGGGTTAGGGTTAGGGGTTAGGGTTAGGGTTCGGGTTAGGGTTTAGGATTAGGGTGAGGGGTCAGGGTCAGCGGTTAGGGTTAGGGTAGGGTTAGGGTTTGGGGTTGGGGTTGGGGTTAGGGTTAGGGTCAGGGTCAGGGTTAGGGTTAGGGTTAGGGTTTAGGGTCAGGGGTTAGGGTTGGGGTTAGGGGTTAGGGTCAGGGGTTAGGGTCAGGGTCAGGGTCAGGTTAGGGTCGGGGTTGGGGTTGGGGTTAGGGTTAGGGGTAGGGTGAGGGTGAGGGGTTAGGGTCAGGGTTAGGGTTTAGGGTGAGGGTGAAGGTTTAGGGTTAGGGGTTAGCGCTTAGGGTTAGGTTTAGGGTTAGGGTTGGGGTTAGGGTTTAGGGTTAGGGTCAGGGTCAGGGGTTAGGGTTAGGGTTTATGGTCAGGGTCAGGGTTAGGGGTTAGGGGTTGGGGTTGGGTTTAGGGTTAGGGTTAGTGTTTAGGGTCAGGGTCAGGCTCAGGGGTTAGGGGTTGGGGTTAGGGGGTTAGGGTTAGGGGTTGGGGTTGGGGTTCGGGTTAGGGTGAGGGTAGGGGTTAGGGTTAGGGTCAGGGTCGGGTCGGGTGAGGGTGAGGGTTAGGGTTAGGGTTGGGGTTAGGGTTAGGGCTAGGATATAGCGTTTAGGGTTAGGGTTAGCGTTTAGGGTGAGGTTTAGGGGTTAGGGGTCAGGGTCAGGGGTGAGGGTTTAGGGTCAGGGGTTTAGGGTTAGGGTTTAGGGTTAGGTTAGGTTAGGGTTAGGGTTAGGGTTGGTCAGGGTCAGGCTCAGGCTCAGGGGTAGGGTTATGGTTAGGGGTAGGGTTAGGGGTTAGGGTTAGCGTTAGGGTAGGGTTAGGTTAGGGTTAGGGGTTAGGTTTAGGGTAGGGTTCGGGTTCGGGTTTAGGATTAGGTTGAGGGTGAGGGGTTAGGGTTAGGGTTAGGGTTAGGGTCAGGGTCAGCGTTTAGGGTTAGGGTTAGGGTTTAGGATTGGGGTTGGGGTTAGGGTCAGGGTCAGGGGTTGGGTTTAGGGTTTAGGGTTGGGTTAGGGTTTAGGGTTAGGGTTAGGGTTAGGGTGAGGTTAGGGTTAGGGTTATTGTTAGGGTTAGGGTCAGGGTCAGGGTCAGTTAGGGTGAGGGTTAGGGTTAGGGTGAGGGGTTAGGGTTAGGGTTAAAGGCGTTTGGAAATAGGGTTTTGGGGCCCCTAGGTTTAGGAGCCAATGGAAATGGGTTTTTGGGGCCCCTGGGGTTAGGCGCCCCGGGAAATGGGGGTTTTTGGGACCCTGGGGTTAGGGGCCCCTGGAAATGGGGTTTTGGGGGCCTCTAGATTTAGGACCCCCTGGAAATGGCATTTTGGGTTCCCTGTGTTAGTGGCGTTTGGAAATGGGGTTTTGGGGCCCCTAGGGTTAGGGGCCCCTGGAAATGGCGTTTTGGAGCCCCTAGGTTTAGGAGCTCCTGGAAATGGGCTCTTGCGGCCCCTGGTGTTAGGGGAGTTTGGAAATGGGGGTTTTAGGGCCCCTGGGGTGAATGGCCCCTGGAAATGATTATTTGGGGCCCCTGAGGTTAGGGGCCCCTGGAACCAGGTGGGTTGTGGCCACTGAGGTTAGGGGTCCCTGGAAATGGGGTTTCGGGCCCATGGGGTTAGTGGCCCTTGGAAATGGGGTTTTGGGGCCCGTGAGGTTAGGGGCCCCTGGAAATGTGGTTTTTGGTCCCCTAGGTTTAGGAGCCCCTGATAATGGGTTGTTGGGGCCCCTGTCATTAGGGGCTCCTGGAAATGGGATTTTGGGGGCCCCTGAGGTTAGGCGCCTCTGGAAATGGAGCTTTGGGTCCCCTAGGTTTAGGGGCCCCTGAAAATGGGGGGTTGTGGCCCCTTGCGTTGGGGGCCCCTGGATATGGGGATTTTGGGCCCCTGAGGTTAGGGGCCACTGGAAATGGGGTTTTGGCCCCCCTGGTGTTAGGGGCCCCTGGAAAAGGGGTTCTTGGGCCCCTGGGGCTAGGGGCCCCTGAAAATGGGGTTTGGGGGCCTCTGAGGTTAGGGGCCCCTAGAAATGAGGTTTTGGGTCCCCTAGGTTTAGGGGCCCCTGGAAATGGGGTGTTGGGGCCCCTAGGCTTAGGGGGAACTGGAAATGGGGGTTTGGGGCCCCTGAGGTTAAGGGCCCTGGAAATGGGGTTTTTGGGCCTCTAGGTTTAGGGGCCCCTGGAAATGGGAGTTGGAGCCCCTGGAAATGGGGGGTTGAGGCCCCTAGTGTTACAGGCCCCTGGAAATGGGGTTTTGGGGGCCCTGGGGTTAGTCGCCCCTGGAAATGGGGTTTTCGGGCCCCTGGGGTTGGGGGCCCCTGGAAATGGCGTTTTTGGTCCCCTAGGTTTAGGGGCCCCTGGAAATGTGCGTTTGGGCCCCTAGGGTTAGGAGCCCCAGGAAATGGGGTTTTGGGGCCCCTAGGTTAGGGGCCCCTGGAAATGGGGTTTTGGGGCACCTAAGGTTAGGGGCCCCTGGAAATGGGGTTTTGGGGCCCTTAGGGTTAGGGGCCCCTGGAAATGGGGGGTTGGGGCCCCAGAGGTTAGTAGTCCCTGGAAATGGGGTTTTGGGGCCCCTGCGGTTAGTGGCCCTTGGAAATGGGGTTTTGGGGCCGCTGAGATTAGGGGCCCCTGGAAATGGGGTATTTGGTCCCCTAGGTTTAAGGGCCCCTGGAAATGGGGAGTTGGGGTCCCTAGGGTTAAAGGCCCCTGGAAATGGGGTTTTGAGTCCCCTGGTGTTAGGGGCGTTTGGAAAAAGGGTTTTGGGGCCCCTAGGGTTAACGGCGTTTGAAAATAGGGTTTTGGGGCCCCTAGGTTTAGGAGCCAATGGAAATGGGTTTTTGGGGCCCCTGGGGTTAGGCGCCCCGGGAAATGGGGTTTTTGGGACCCTGGGGTTAGGGGCCCCTGGAAATGCGGTTTTGGGGCCCCTGAGGTTAGGGGCCCCTGGAAATTGGGTTTTGGGGCCTCTAGGTTTAGGGCCCCCTGGAAATGGCGTTTTGGATTCCCTGGTGTTAGCGGCGTTTGGAAATGGGGTTTTGGGCCCCTAGGGTTAGGGGCCCCTGGAAATGGCATTTTGGAGCCCCTAGGTTTAGGAGCCCCTGGAAATGGGCTCTTGCGGCCCCTGGTGTTAGGGGCGTTTGGAAATGGGGTTTTAGGGCCCCTGGGGTGAGTGGCTCCTGGAAATGAGTATTTGGGGCCCCTGACGTTAGGGGCCCCTGGAACCAGGGGGGTTGTGGCCACTGAGGTTAGGGGTCCCTGGAAATGGGGTTTTGGGGCCCCTGAGGTTAGGGGGCCATGGAAATGTGGTTTTTGGTCCCCTAGGTTTAGTGGCCCCTGGAAATGGGCGTTGGGGCCCCTAGGGTTAGGAGCCCCAGGAAATGGGGTTTTGGGAGCCCTAGGAGTAGGGGGCCCTGGAAATGGTGTTTTGGGGCCCCTAAGGTTAGGGGCCCCTGGAAATGGGGTTTTGGGCCCCCTGGTGTTAGGGGCGTTTGGAAATGGGGTTTTGGGGCCCCTAGGTTTAGGGGCCCCTGGAAATGGGGTTTTGGGGGTCCCTAAGATTAGGAGCCCCTGGGAATGGAGTTTTGGGGCCCCTGGAGTTAGAGGCCCCTGGAATTGAGGTTTTTGGGCCCCTGGTGTTAGGGGCCCCTGGAAATGAGGTTTGGGGGCCCCTTAGGTTAGGGGCTCCTGGAAATGGGGGGGCTGGGGCCCCGGAGGTTAGGGGTCCATGGAAATGAGGTTTTTGGGCCTCTGAGGTAAGTGGCCCCTGGAAAAGGGGTTCTCGGGCCCCTGGGGCTAGGGGCCCCTGAAAATGGGGTTTTGGGGCCTCTGAGGTTAGGGGCCCCTAGAAATGAGGTTTTGGGTCCCCTGGGTTTAGGGGCCCCTGGAAATGGGGGTGTTGGGGCCCCTAGGCTTAGGGGGAACTGGAAATGGGGTTTTGGGGCCTCTGAGGTTAAGGGCCCCTGGAAATGGAGTTTTTGGGCCTCTACGTTTAGGGGACCCTGGAAATGGGGGTTGAGGCCCCTAGTGTTACGGGCCCCTGGAAATGGGGTTTTGGGGCCTCTAGGTTTAGGGGTGCCTCGAAATGGGTGTTGAGGCCCCTAGGGTTAGGAGCCCCAGGAAATGGGGTTTTGGGTCCCCTAGGATTAGGGGCTGTGGAAATGGGGATTAGGGCTCTAGGGTTAGGGGACCCTGTAAATGGGTTTTTGTGGCCCCTAGGTTTAGGAGCCCTTGGAAATGGGTTTTTTGTGGCCCCTGGGGTTAGGGGTCTTTGGAAATGGGCTTTTGGGGACCCTAGGGTTAGGGGCCCCTGGAAATGGGGTTTTGGGACCCCTAAGTTTAGGGGCCACTGGAAATGCCGTTTTGGGGCCCCTGGGGTTAGGGGCCCCTGGAAATGGGGTTTTGGGGGCCCCGGTGTTAGGGGCGTTTGGAAATGGGGTTTTGAGGCCCCTGGGGTTAGGGGCACTGGAAATGGGGTTTTGGGGCCCCTGGTGTTAGGGGCCTTTAGAAATGGGCTTTTTGGGGACCCTAGGTTTAGGGGGCCCTGGAAATGGGGTTTCAGGGCCACTGGGGTTAGGGGCCCCTGGAAAATGGGGGGTTGGGGCTCCTGAGGTAAGGGGTCCCTGGAAATTGGGTTTTGGGGCCCCTGTGGTTAGGGGCCCCTGGAAAAGGGGCTTGAGGCCCCTGGTGTTAGGGGCCCCTGGAAATGGGGTTTTGGGGCACCTAAGGTTAGGGGACGCTGGAAATAGGGTTTTTGGGTCCCTAGGTTTTGGGGTTCGGGAAATGTGGTTTTGGGGCCCCTGAGGTTAGGGGCCCCTGGAAATGGGGGGTTGGGTCCCCGAGGGTTAGGGGCTCCTGGAAATGGGGTTTGTGGGCCCCTGAGTTTAGGGCCCCCTGGAAATGGGGGTTTGGGTCCTCTAACCCTACGGGCGCCTGGAAATGGGGTTTTGGGGCCCCTGAGGTTAGGGGCCCTGGAAATGTGGGGTTGGGACCCTTGAGGTTAGGGGTCCGTGGAAATGGGGTTTTAGGGCCCCTAGAGTTAGTGGCCTTGGAAATGGGGTTTTGGGTCCCCTGGTGTTAGGGGCCCCTGGAAATGGGGTGTTGGGTCGCCTAGGGTTAGTGGCCACTGGAAATGGGGTTTTTGGGCCCCTAGCTTTTGGGGCCCCTGGAAATGGGGTTTTTTGGCCCCTGAGGTTAGGGGCCCCTGAAAATGTGGATTTTGGTCCCCTAAGTTTAGGGGCCCCTGGAAATTGGCATTGGGGGCCCTAGGCTTAGTAGCCCAGGAAATGGGGTTTTGGGGCCCCTAGGTTTAGGAGCCCTTGGATTAGGGGCCCCAAAACACCTTTTCCATGGTCCTGTAGAGTTAGGGGCCCCATCCACCCATTTCTAGTGGCCCCTAAACTCACGGGCCCCAAAACCCCATTTCCAGGGACTCCTAACCCTAGGGGCACCAACCGCTGATTTCCAGGGGCCCCTAACCTCAGGGGCCCCAACCCCATTTCCAGCGGCCCCTAACCCTAGGGGACCCAACCCCCCATTTCCTAGGGGCCCCTAACCCAAAGGGCCCGAAAAACCCATTTCCAGGGGCCACTAACCCGAGGGGCACCTAACCTCATTTCCAGGGGCCCCTAAACCCAGGGTCCCGAAAGCCCCATTTCCTGGGGCCCCTAACCCTAGTGGCCCCAAAACCCCATTTCCAGGGTGCCCTAAGGCCAGGGGCCCCAACCCCCCATTTCCAGGGGCCCCTAACTGCAGGGGCCCCAAAACCAAATTTCCAGGGACCCCTTAACTCAGGGGCCCCAAAACCCCATTTCCAGGGACCCCTTAACCTTGGGGTTCCAAAACCCCATTTCTAGGGGCCCCTAACACCAGGTGCCCCAAAATCCCATTTCCCGGTGCCCCTAGCCCAAAGGGTCCCAACCCCCATTTCCAGGGGCCCCTAACACCAAGGGCCCCGAAACCCCATTTCCAGGGGCCCCTAACCTGAGGGATCCCAAAACCCCATTTCCAGGGCCCCATAGTGTTAGGGGCCCCATCCACCCATTTCCAGGGGCCCCTAAACTCAGGGGCCCCAATACCCCATTTCCAGAGGCCCCTAAACGTTGAGGCCCCAAAACCCCATTTCCAGGGGCCCCTAACCCTAGGGCACCCAACCCCCCCATTTCCAGAGGCCTCTAACCAAAGGTGCCCGAAAAACCAATTTCCAGGGGCCCCTAACCCAAGGGGCCTCAAAACCACATTTCCAGGGATTATTAACCCCAGGGGCCCCAGATCCCCACTTCCAGGGACCCCTAACCCCAGGGCCCGAACCCCCCATTTCCAGGGGCCCCTAACCACAGGATCAGGAAAACACCTTTTCCAGGGGCCACTAACCCCAGGGGCCCAAAAACCCTATTTCCAGGCGCCCCTAACCCCAGGGGCCCCAAAATCCCATTTCCAGGGGCTCCTAAACCTAGGTGCCCCAAAACCCCATTTCCAGGAGACCCTAATACCAGGGGCCCCCAAACCCCATTTCCAGGGGCCACTAAACCTAAGGGACCCAAAACCTCATTTTCAGGGACCCCTAACCTCAGGGGCCCCAAAACCCAATTTCCAGAGGCCCCTAAACATAGGGGCAAGAAAACCCCATTTCTAGGGGCCACTAACCCCAGGGGCCCCAAAACCCCATTTCTAGGGGCCACTAACCCCAGGGGCCCCAAAACCCCATTTCCAGGGACCCCTAACCTCAGGGGCCCCAACCCCCCATTTCCAGGGGCCCCTAAAATCAGGGGCGCCAAAACCCCATTTTCAGGCGCCTCTAACCCCAGGGGCCCCAAAACCCCATTTCCAAACGCCCCTAACAGCAGAGGCACCAAAACCCCATTTCCAGGGGCCCCTAACCCAAGGGGGCCCAAACCCCCATTTTCACGGGCCCCTAAACCTAGGGTACCCAAAACTCCATTTCCAAGGCCACCTAATCTCAGGGGCTCCAAAACCCCATTTCCAGGGGCCCCTAACCCCAGGGGCCTGAAAACACCGTTTCCAGGTGCCACAGACCCCAGGGGCCCCCAAACCCCATTTCCAGGGCCCACTAACGTCTGGGGCCCCAATCCCCCATTTCGAGGGTCCCCTAACACTAAGGTCCCCAAAGGCACATTTCCAAAGGCCCCTAACACCAGGGGCCCCCAAACCCCATTTCCAGGGCCCCTAACCTTAGAGAGCCCCAAACCCCATTTCCAGGGGCCCCTAAACTTAGAGGCCCCCAAACCCCATTTCCAGAGGCCCTTAACCTCAGGGGCCCTAAAACCCCATTTCCAGGGGCCCCTAACCTCAGGAGCCCCAAAACCCCATTTCCATGTGCCCCTAACCCCAGGGGCCAAAAAACCCATTTCCAGGGGCCACTAACATCAGGGGCCCCAAAACCCCACTTCCAGTGACCCCTAACCTCAGAGGCACCATCCCCCCATTTCCAGGGGCCCCAAACCTCAGGGGCCCTAAAACCCCATTTCAAATGACCCCTAACCTCAGGGGCTCCATCCCCCCATTTCCAGGGGCCCCCAACCCCAGGGGCCCGAAAACCCCATTTCCAGGGGCAACTAACCCCAGGGGCCCGAAAACCCCATTTCAAGGGGCCCCTAACCCCAGGGGCCCCAAAACCCCATTTCCAGGGGCTCCTAAACCTAGGGCCCCGAAACCCATTTCCAGGGGCCCCTAACCCTAGGGACCCCAAACCCCATTTCCAAAAGCCCCTAACACCAGGGGCCCCAAAACCCCATTTCCAGGGGCCCCTAAACCTAGAGGCCCCAAAACCCCATTTCCAGGGGCACCTAACCTCTGGGGCCCCAAAACCCCATTTCCACGGGCCCCTAACGTTAGGGGCCCAAAACCGCATTTCCAGGGGCCCCTAAACCTAGGGGCCCCAAAACCCGATTTCCTGGGGCTCCTAACCCTAGGGGCCCCAACACCCATTCGAGGCGCCCCTAAACCTAGAGGCCCTAAAACCCCATTTCAAAGGGTTACTAACCTCAGGGGCCCCGAAACCCCATTTCCAGGGGCCCGTAACACTAGGGGCCTCAACCCCCATTTCCAGGGGCCCCTAAACCTAGAGGCCCAAAAACCCCATTTCCAGGGCCCTTAACCTCAGGGGCCCCAAAACCCCATTTCCAGGGACCCCTAAAGCTAGGGGCCCAAAAACCCCATTTCCAGGGGCCCCTAACACCAGGGGACCCAAAACCTCATTTCCAGTGGCCCCTAACCTCTGGGGCCCCAAAATCCCATTTCCAGGGTCCCCTAACCCAAGGGGCCCGAACCCCCCATTTTCAGGGGCCACTAAACCTAGGGGACCCAAAACCCCATTTCCAGGGGCCCCTAACCCCAGGGTCCTGAAAACCCCATTTCCAGGGCCACTAACACCAGGGGCCCCAAAACCCCATTTCCAGGGACCCCTAACCTCAGGGGCCCTAACCCCCCATTTCCAGGGACCTCTAACCTCAGGGGACAGAAAGCTCCATTTCCAGGGGCCCCTAACCCCATTTCCAGGGGCCCGTAACCCCAGGGGCACCAAAACCCCATTTCCAGGGGCTCCTAAACCTAGGGGCCCGAAAACCCCAATTCCAGGGGCCCCTAAAACTAGGGGCCCCAAAACCCCATTTTAAAATGACCCCTAACACCGGGGGCCCCAAAACCCCATTTCCAGTGGCCCCTAAACTCAGGGGCCACAAAACCCCATTTCCAGGGGCCCCTAACCCTAGGAGCCCCAACCCCCCATTTCCAGGGCCCCTAAACCTAAGGGGCCAAAAACCCCATTTCCAGGGGACTCTAACCTCAGGGGCCCCAAAACCCCATTTCCAGGGGCCCCTAACCCTAGGGGCCCCAACCCCTATTTCCACGGGCCCCTAAACCTAGGGGACCAAAAACCCAATTTCCAGGGGCTCCTAACCCCAGGGGCCCCAAAACCACATTTCCAGGGACCACTAACCCCAAGGGCCCCAAAACCCCATGTCCAGGGACTCCTAACCTCAAGGGCCCTAACCTCCATTTCCAGGGTCCCCAACCTCAGGGGCCCCAAAACCCCATTTCCAAGGGCACCTAACCTCATGGGCCCGAAACCCCATTTCCAGGGGCCCCTAACCCCAGGGGCCCAAAAACCGCATTTCCAGGGGCCCGTAACCTCAGGGGCACCAAAACCCCATTTCCAGGGGATCCTAAACCTAGGGGTCCCAAAACCCCATTTCCAGGGCCCCTAACCCTAGGAGCCCTAAAACCCCATTTCCAAATGACGCTAACACCAAGGGCCCCAAAACCCCATTTACAGGGGCCCCTAAACCTAGAGGCCCCAAAACCCCATTTCCAGCGGCTCGTACCCTCATGGGCCCCAAAACCTGATTTCCAGGGACCCCTAACCACAGGGGCCCCAAAACCCCATTTCCAGGGGCCCCTAACCCCAGGGGTCCCAATCCGCCATTTTCGTTTGCCACTAACACCAGGGGCCCCAAAACTCCATTTCAAAGGACCCCTAACCTCAGGGGTCCCAACCCGCCATTTCCAGGGGCCCCTAACCTCAGGGGCTCCAAAACCCCATTTCCAAGAGCTTCTAAGCCAAGCCCCCCCCCCCATTTCCAGGGTCCCCTAAACCTAGGGGACCCAAAACCCCATTTCCAGAGGCCCCTAACCTCAGGGGCCCCAAAAACCCATTTCCAGGTGCCCCTAACCTCAGGGCCCGAAAACCCCATTTCCAGGGGCCACTAACCTCAGGGGCCCCAAAACTCCATTTCTAGGGACCACTAACCTCTGGGGCACCAAACACCCATCTCCAGTGGCCCCTAACCCTAGGGGCACCAACGCCCCATTTCCAGGGGCCCCTAACACCAGGGGCCCCAAAACCCTATTTCTAGGGGCCCCTAACCTCAGGGGCCCCAAAACCTCATTTCCATGGGCCCCTTGCCCAAGGGGTCCCAACCCCCCATTTCGAGGGGCCACTAACACCAGGGGCCCCGAAACCCAGTTTCCAGGGTCTCCTAACCTCAGGGGCCCCAAAACCCCATTTCCAGGGGCCCGTAGGGTTAGGGGACCCAAACCCCCATTTCCAGGGGCCCCTTAACTCAGGGGCCCCAAAATGACATTTCCTGGGGCCCCTAACCCTAGGTGACCCAACCCCCGATTTCCAGGGGACCCTAACCTCAGGGGCCCGAAAACCCCATTTCCATGGACCCCAAAACCTAGGGGCCCAAAAACCCCATTTCCAGGGTGCCCTAACCCTAGGTGCCTCAAAACCCCATTTCCAGGGGCCCCTAAACCTAGGGGCCCCATCCCCCCATTTCCAGGGGCCCCTAACCACAGGGGCCCCAAAAACCCCATTTCCAGGGAACCCTTACCTCAGGGGCCCCAACCCCCCATTTCCAGGGGCCCCTAACCCCAGGGGCCCCAATACCCCATTTCCAGGGGCCCCTAAACGTAGAGGCAACATAACCCCATTTCCAGGGGCCCCTAAACCTACGGCACCCAACCCTCCATTTCCAGGGGCCCCTAACCCAAGGGGCCCGAAAAACCCATTTCCAGGGGCCACTAATCCCAGGGGCCCCAAAACCCCATTTCCAGGGGCCCCTAACCCCAGGGGCCTGAAAACCCAATTTCCAGGGGCCACTAAACCCAGGGGCCCCAAAACCCCATTTCCAGGGAGCCCTAACCCCAGGGCCCCAACCCAACATTTCCAGGGGCCCCTAACCACAGGGGCACGAAAACACCTTTTCCAGGGGCCACTAACCCCAGGGGCCCAAAAACCCCATTTAGAGGGCCCCCTAACACCAGGGGCCACAAAACCCCATTTCCAGGAGCTCCTAAACCTAGGGGCCCCAAAACCACATTTCGAGGAGGCCCTAACGCTAGGGGCCCCAAAACCACATTTCCAAACGCCCCTAACACCAGGGGCCTCAAAACCGCATTTCTAGGGGCCACTAAACCTAGGGGACCCAAAACATCATTTCCAGGGGCCCCTAACCTCAGGGGGCCCCAGTAGCCCATTTCCAGGGGCCCCTAAACCTAGGATCAAGAAAACGCCATTTCCAGGGGCCACTAACCCCAGGGGCCCCAAAACCCCATTTCCAGGGACCCCTAACCCTAGGGGCCCCAAAACCCTATTTCCAGGGACCCCTAACACCAGGGGCACCAAAACCCCAATTCAAGGGGCCCCTAACCGCAGGGGCACCAAAACCCCATTTCCAGTGGCCACTAACGCAAGGGGCCCCAACCCCCCATTTCCAGAGGCCCCTAACCCTAGGGGCCGAACACCCCATTTCCAGTGGCCCCTAACCCCAGGGGCTCCAAAACCCCATTTCCAGGGGCTCCTAAACCTAGGGGCCCCAAAACCCCATTTCCATGGGGCCCCTAACCCCAGGGGCCCCAAAAACCCCATTTCCAGGGGCCCCTAACTCCAGGGGCCCCAAAACCCCCATTTCCGGGGGCCCCTAACCTCAGGGGAACCAATATCCCATTTCCAGTGGCCCCTAACCCCGGGGGAACCAACCCCCCATTTCCAGGGACCGCTAACACCAAAGGCCCCAAAACCCAGTTTCCCGGGGCCCCTAACCTCAGGGGCCCCAAAACCCCATTTCCAGCGGCCCCTAAACCTAGAGGACCCAAAACCCCATATCCAGGGGCCGCTAACCTCTGGGGCCCCGACACCCATTAACAGCGGCCCCTAAAACTAGGGGACCCAAAACCCCATTTCCAGGGGCCTCTAACTTCAGGGGCCCCAAAACCCCCATTTCCAGAGCCCCCTAAGACCAGGAGCCCCAAAACCCCTTTTCCAGGGGCCACTAACCTCTGCGGCCCCAAACCCCCAACTCTAGGGGCCCCTAACCCTAGGATCCCGAAAATACCATTTCCCGGGGTCCCTAACCCCAGGGGCCCGAAAACACCATTTCCAGGGGCCCCTAAAGCTAGGGGTCCCAAAACCCCATTTCCAGGGGCCCCTAACTCCAGGGGCCCCAAAATCCCAATTCCAGGCGACCCTAACCTCAGGGGCCCCAATACCCCATTTCCAGGGGCCCCTAACCCTAGGGGACCCAACCACCCATTTCCAGGTGCCACTAACACCAGGGGCCCCGAAACCCAGTTTCCAGGGGCCCCTAACCTCAGGGGCCCCAAAACTCCTTTTCCATGGACCCGTAGGGTTAGGGGACCCAAACCCCCATTTCTAGGGGCCTCAAAACTCAGGGGCCCCAAAACTCCATTTCCAGGGGCCCCTAACCCTTCGGGACCCAACCCCCCATTTCCAGAGGCCCCTAACCTCAGGGGCCCCAAAACCCCATTTCCAGGGACCCCAAAACCTAGGGCCCCAAAAACCCCATTTCCAGGGTTCCCTAACCCTACGTGCCCCAAAACCACATTTCGAGGGCCCCTAATCCTAGGAGCCCCAAAGCCCGATTTCCAGGGGCACCTAAGACCAGGGGCCCCGAAACCCCATTTCCAGGGGCCCCTAACCTCAGTGGCCCCAAAACCCATTTCGAAGGACCCCTTAACTCAGGAGCCCCAACCCCCCATTTCCAATGGCCCCTAACCCCAGAGGCCCCAAAAGCCCATTTCCAGGGCCCCCAAACGTAGAGGCCCCAAAACCCCATTTCCCGGGGTCCCTAACCCCAGGGGCCCGAAAACACCATTTCCTGGTGCCCCTAAACCTAGGGGCCCCAACCCCCCATTTCCAGGGGTCACTAGCACCAGGGGCCCCAAAACCCCAATTCCAGGGGCCCCTAACCTCAGGTGTGCCAAAACCCCATTTCCTGGGGCCCCTAACCCAAGGGGCCACAACCCCCCATTTCCAGGGGCCCCTAACCCAAGGGGCCTCGAAACCCCATTTCCAGGGGCCCCTAACCTCAGGGGCCCCAAAACACCATTTCCAGGGCCCCGTAGAGTTAGGGGCCCCATCCACTCATTTCCAGTGGCCCCTAAACTCAGGGGCCCCAAAACCCCATTTCCAGACACCCCAAACCCTAGGGCCCCCAAAACCCCATTTCCCGGGGCCCCTAACACCAGGTGCCCCAAAACCCCATTTCCAGTGGCCCCTAACCTCAGGGGCCCCAAAATCCCATTTCAAGAGGCCCCTTAACCTAGGGTTCCCAAAACGCCATTTCCAGGGGCCCCTAACCCTAGGAGCCCCAAAACCACATTTTCAGTGGCCCCTAACACCAGGTGCCCCAAAACCCCATTTCCAGGAGCCCCTAAACTCAACCCGAAAACCGCATTTCCAGGGGCCTGTAGGGTTATGGACCCCAACCCCCCATTTCCAGGGGCCCCTAAACCTAGGGGCCCCAAACCCCCATTTCCAGGGGCCCCTAACCGCAGGGGCCCCAAAACCTGATTTCCAGGGGCCACAAACCCCAGGGGCCCCAACCCCTCTTTTCCAGGTGCCCCTAACCCTAGAGGCCCCAAAACCCCATTTCCAGGGGCCCCTAACCCCAGGGGCCCCAAAACCCCAATTCCAGGGGCTCCTAAACCTAGGGGCCCCAGAACCCCATTTACAGGGGCCCCTAACCCTAGGGGCCCCAAAACTGAATTTCCAAAAGCCCCTAAACCTAGGGGCCCCAAAACCGCATTTCCTGGGGCTCCTAATGCTATGGGCCCCAACCCCCATTTCCAGGGACCCCTAAACCTAGAGGCCCCAAAACCCCACTTCCAGGAGCCCCTAACCTCAGGGGCCCAAAACCCCATTTCCAGGGACCCCTAACTCTAGGGGCCCCAGGCCCCCATTGCCAGGGGCCCCTAAACCTAGGGGACCCAAAACCCCATTTCAAGGGGCGCCTTACCTCAGGGTCCCCAAAACCCCATTTCCAGTGGCCCGTAACCCTAGGGGTCCCAACCACCCATTTCGAGGGGCTCCTAACCCTTGGGGTCCCAAGACCACATTTCCATGGCCCCTAACACCAAAGGCCCCAAAAACCCATATCCAGGGGCGCCTACACTCAGGGACCCGAATACCCTATTTCCAGGAGCCCGTAGGGTTACGGGCCCCAAACCCCATTTCCAGGGGCCCCTAAACCTAGGGGACTCAAAACCCCATTTTCAGGGGCCCCTAACCTCAGGGGCCCCAAAACCCCATTTCCAGGGGATCCTAAACCTAGGGGCCCCAAAACCCCATTTAGAGGTGCCCCTAACCCTAGGGGCCCTGAAACCCCATTTCCAAAGGCCCCTAACACCCGGGGCTCCAAAACCCCATTTCCAGGGGCCCCTAACCTTAGGGGCACCAAAACCCCATTTCCAGGGGCCGCTAAACCTAGGGGCCCCAAAACCTATTTCCTGGGGCTCCCAACCCTAGGGGCCCCAACCCCCATTTCCAGGGCCCTGTGGTAAAGCCTCTGTCCCAAATCTGGACCTTAGCATCCAAAATTTGGGGGCTAAACATGAACTCCCCCAAGCTCACTACCAGCTTGGCTCTATCTCACTGCCACCAACCAGAATTCAGTGCCTGGTACACTAAAGCCCCCCAAAATCGTCCCTGGGGGACCCCCCAAGACCCAGAACCCCTGGTCTGCTATCTCAAACGGGAAAACAAGTTCCTCCCCTTTGTCTCCTCGTTATCTGATCCCCAGCCTCCCTCCCTGGGTGTGCCTGGGCGACACAGAACTTAACTCCTTGAATACAAAACAAAGAGGCCCATTAACCTCTCCCTAAGGCGGTGCATTCAAACCTAGTAAAGCTAACATAAAGAGATTTTTCACCCCCCCTTTCCTGTAGCTTAACCAGAGAAAAACCAAAAACCTCAGCCAGGTTTTAAAAAGAAACTTTATATAAAAAGAAAGAAAATACAGAAAAATATAACCCACTGCATTAAGATGTCAGTTACAGGCTCTTGCTTAAAAGAATTAGGAATACACAGTCTGATTAAAAAAATAGCCCCTTTAAACCAGTCCAGCAATTACACCCATGTAAATACAAACCAAAGCACATAACAGCCTATTGCTTGCTTTCCTTTCTACTCACAATTGATAGTAGAATATTAGAAAGAAGATTGGAGTTAGCAGAAAAGCTGTTTCAATCCATAGCCGGGAGAAACAAAAGACCCCGAGTTCCTTTCCCTCCCAGACTTTAAAAAAAAACCCAGTTCTCTCATTGGTCCTCTGGTCAGGTGCTTGATTGCCCCCTGTCCACCCCTTACAGGTAAAAGAAAATTAACACTTACCTATCTACTTATGACAGGCCCCTAAACCTAAGGGCCGCAAAACCCCATATCCAGGGACCCCTAACATCAGGGGTCCCAAAACCCCATTTCCAGGGGCCCCTAACCCTAGGGGCCCCAAAACCCCATTGCCAGGGGCCCTAATCTAAGGGGCCCCAAAACCCCATTTCCAGGGGCCCCTGACCCCAGAGGCATGAAAACCCCATTTCCAGGGGCCACTAACCCCAGGGGCCCCAAAACCCCATTTCCAGGGACACCTAACCTCAGGAGCCCCAACCTCCCATCTCCAAGGGACCCTTAACCCAGGCACCCCAACCCTCCATTTCCAGGGGCCCCTAGCCCTAGGGGCCCCAAAACCCAACTGGTAATTAAGCTTAGAGGAGTTTATGCTAGTACCTCATATTTGAACTCTAAGGTTCAGACTGAGGAATTATACTATGACACCTTTGCTTGGCGATTGTAAAGCTGATGGATCAAACATAACTCAAGATGCGGCTTTTCAGCTATGAGACTCCAATATATTTTAACAGGAAGAAAATCTCCTCTATTCTGGTTTAGCCTCATTTGACTCCTTCTGCCCATCTTCTCCCCCCAGCCTCCGGTCTCTTTCCTTCTCCATTGGGGCCATGCAGAGAGGAGCCCCACTCAGTCTCTGTCACACAGTCTGTATCCCATAAAGGGAGGGAGGGGTCACTCTAAAACACTGATATTGGGGAGGGGAGGGGAGTCTGTGATTAGGGGGAGAAAGGATGGAGAATTAACGGTGGGGCCCAGAGAGATTCCCCCAGATTGGGGAGATCCCCTGCTGCCCCCGATCAGCCAGCTGTGGGAAGAACAACTTGGGATTGCTTGGGGAAGCCACCTTTAAAAACACAACTGTAACATGCTAGTTACATTTTAACAAGACCAAAGCCTCCTCAAACCCAGAGTCATGAACACTGGAATGATTTTGTCCTGATTTTTTACTGGCCGCAGACACAAAGCGAGTCAAATTACAGTTTTCATTTGGAGTCAGTGCACACACATGAATCTGGAGGCTTTTAATTTCTTAGGTTCTGCTGCCATTTCATTTCTGTCCTGTTCCAAGATTTATTGCTGTGCAAAGCAATGTTAGGCCTTTGGGAATGTCCCCCCTGGTCCCGCCTGCTGCCTCTAGGCAATTTAAAATGGCCCAGAGCAGGAGTGGCGCCAGGCTTTTTGGTGCCCTAGGCGCACTGCCATTTCACCGCCCTGTACGCCGGTCTCGCAACTCTGATGGACCTGCTGCAGGCGTGCCTGCGGATGCTCCACCGGAACCGCGGGACCAGTGGACAGTCCGCATGCACGCCTGCGGCAGGTCCACTGGAGCCGCCTTCCGCCCCCCCCTGGCAAAATACCACCCCCACATAATCCTGGTGCCCTAGGCGACTGCCTAGGTCACCTAAATGGAAGCGCCGGTCCTGGCCCAGGGACCCCTGCCACCACCAGCAGCAGCACAAGAGGACCAAGGTGTCCTGCCCACCTTTGCTCCATGTGGCACACCACTCCCGGAAGTGGCTGGTACGTCCCTGTGGCCCCGGGCTGGGGGAG
Source organism: Aldabrachelys gigantea (assembly GCA_026122505.1). Lineage (NCBI taxonomy): Eukaryota > Metazoa > Chordata > Testudines > Testudinidae > Aldabrachelys > Aldabrachelys gigantea. The sequence goes on from CM047503.1 coordinate 23,014,022, forward strand.
TCTCCACGTGCTGCCCCCACCCCAAGTGCCAACTCTGCCAACTGTACCAATGGGAGCTGCAAGGGTGGAGTCTTTGGGCAGCCATGCTCAGAGATCCCCCTGGCCCTCCTGCTTAGGGGCTGCTGCCAGAGGGGGGTGCAGGTGGCTTTCAGGAGATGCCCGAGGTAAATGCTCCACCCCTCCCCCTCTCCTGCACCCTCAACCCCAAGCCAGACCCCACACCTGCACCCAAACTCCCTCCAAGAGCCTGCCCCCTGCACACCCTCCTGCAGCACAACCCCCTGACTGAGTCCAGACCCTGCACCTGAACTCTTTCCTGGACTCCAACCCTCTCCCTCCCACACCCAAACTCCCTCCCACAGCCTTAGGCAGGTGTGTGTGGGGGGCTGGGGCAGGACTTGACCCCATTCTGGCCACTACCAAAAATTATAAAAACCTGCCAACCTTGTCCAGCCCAACCTTCTGCTGATGCACATCAGCCCACACTCATTCAGGGTTTGAAGCTTCCATTGCTTAAATTCCAGGACACTGAGGGATTTCAGCTCCCCTTTGCCCAGAGGGAACCTTCACCCCACAAACAACCAGGTTCGTGTCCATGGGATCACTGTAGGGGGGCTGGGTCCCGCTGTGTCTTTTCTCTCTCTGTGACAGGCCAGTGTGCAATAACTGGGGCATTTGAGCACGCAGGACCTTCTGTGGGGCTGCCATTCCCCTTCCCCTTCTGTGGTCTCATCTGTCACTGACTCCAGCCTTTTTTCTATCCATCGTCAGCACCATCCCAAGCCAGCTGCACTCGCCTCCAAAAGACAAAGAGTCCTGTGGCATCTTACAGAGAAACAGACATACTGGAGCATAAGCTTTCGTGGGTGAATCCCCACTTTGTCAGATGAATGGAGTGGAAATTTGCAGGGACAGTTATAAATATGCAGGTAAGAATCAGTCTAGAGATAAGGAGGTTAGTTCAATCAGGGAGGATGAGGCCCTCTTCCAGCAGTTGAGGTGTGAACACCAAGGGAGGAGAAACTGCTTTTGTAGTTGGCTAGCCAGGCACAGAATTCCCACTCCATTCATCTGACGAAGTGGGGATTCACCCCCAAAGCTTATGCTCCTATACGTCTGTTAGTCTATAAGGTGCCACAGGACTCTCGCTTTTTACAAATCCTGGCTAACGCAGCTACCCCTGTGATACTCAAAAAGACAGTGTCCCCTGCTGGGTATAAATCACTGACCTCTCTCCTCTCTGAGCACTGACTGCCCCTCTGTTTCCTTGCCTCTCAGTCTGTGCAGATGGGACCTTTCCCTCCAGTGCTGGAGGATTCGCCCTTCTCATCTACCATTGTCCCAAGCAGCAGAGCGGGTGGGAATCTTAAATGTACCGAGGTGACTTAGCAGCAGAAACCCCCCTTAGACGTTGCATTCAATTGGCTCTTGGCCCTCACTGAGCAAGATTAAAACTCCTGCAGGGAGACTGCTGGGCCACATCCCAGCTGGGCATGAGCAAAGCAGCAGGGTGGAAAAAAAAACCCTGGAAATGCCAGGAATTGAACCCAGGGCCTGATACATGCAAAGCCTGTGCTCTATCACTGAGCTACATCCCTAGATGGGCAATAGGTCAAGCTCACAGCTGTCCTTTTTCCAGAGCATCCAGTGGCCTAAGAGCAGCATCGGGGACATATTCCCTGCTCTGAGGGCCAAACCTGCAGTCCTGGAGGCTGCAGATTCTTAAGGTCACTTTTCAGCAGGGCCAGATTCTATGTGTGGGGCAGAGAGAGTGGGTGCCCTGGACTCAGGGTGCAGAGATACACTCAGACCTCTCCCCTGCATTGGGTGGTGGGTGCTGCTACCTCCTGCTGGAAGGGGAGGGGAGGGGCGCTGTGAGTCGCTCAACACCTGACCCTGGTGGCAGTAGTGGAGTGGGAACTCCAGGTATTTCTAGGATCTGCCATTGCCACCTGCCTGTGAAGTCCAGCTTTCCCCAGCACATTCACTGTGGTGCAATTGGGTCACTGTTTCCGTGGCTGCACAGCAAAGAATCACTCCCAGTTTCCCTTCTATCTGCAGCTGGATTAGCCTGTATCAGTGGTTAATGAGGTGGATCTAGTTGTAGATTGTTATTCATTCCCCACCTTGACAATTCACACAGGCCCTTTCCTACTCAAATCCCCAGCACCTCAGTGATCCTGGTAGCAGGGGTTGGGGCCTGGGATTTTCAGGGTCCTTTTTCCCCTCCACCTGGAGTGAACTCAGCTTTTCCCCCATCCCAGACAATCCATGAAATAACAACAGGAGCATAAAGAAAGAGGGGAGGGAACATCTCATTGCCAGGGCTGGATGTGCCCAGGGCCCCAGCTTATCCACTGTTTCCATGGAATTTGGCCCCCTGCTTTGCACAAGGGACAGAGAAAGATCTTGCTGTTCCTGTGTCTGTGCAATGAAAATTGTGCTTCTGTATGAAAGAGAGGAGGGAAATGACCCATGAGGGGACAATATCCTCAGGATTAAGACCCAAGGACTCAGGCTGAGAACTGATAGAACTCCCCTCATCTGGGATTTAACAAATTGTCTTCCATGGAGCAGGGCCAGATCCAGCATTTTTGCCACCCCAAGCAGAAAAAAAAAATAAAAAAGCTGCAATCAACAGCAGCTCTACCTCTGCCACTTTTGGCAGCAAGTCCTTCCCTCCAAGAGGGACTAATTGCTGCAGAAGCCTCCCCATTCCATTAGCCACCCCAGGCACCTACTTGCTGTGCTAGTGGCTGGAGTAAGCCCGGGCATGGAGACACTGGGAAGATGGGGGAATCAGGAAAAAGCCACAGGCTTGTTTCCATTGCAAGGGAAGAATAACTGAAGCTCTTTTGGTTTCAAGTTACTTTTCCCTGACTTGGAATTGAACCCAGGCCGTGGCAGTGAAAATGCCAAATCCTAACCACTAGACCACCAGGGAGGTGAGGAGGCTGCTTTTCTTCTCATTTATGCTACACTTTCTTAGGCTACTTTTTATCCACTTTCTGACACTGCTCCATTGTCCACTCCCTGAGGGGTTAAGAACACAGAGTGCAGGAACCCCTGCACTCAGGGTCACAACCTCAGACCAACACAAGCCATTGAAACAAACTCGAACCATGCTTCCGCCAGCAGGATCACAGAGACACACTAAAAAAACCCACCAGGAACAATCCTCCTCTCTCTTCATTTACCCCATCGCAACCCTCTCAGCAGACCACTCTTGCAGGAAGGACACTCAGCTGATAGGAGCTCTGGCATACAGACCAAGGGAGGGGTCTTGCTTCCCCTCAATGTGAGCTGATTACAGTCTGACACCGTGGAACAGGGCTCTGAGCTTTGTCATATTCTGAGTGCTGAGCCCCCCGGACCCTTCTGCTGGGAGCATGGTGATTGCACAACAGCTGCAAGGCCTTTTTCCCTCTCCTTGTCCTCCTTGGCTTCCCCACACTTTCTTCACAAATGCTTCTGTCAGGCGCTGGAGGGATCTAAGGACCTGCAGCTTTCCCTCACCCATCTCTTAAAGCAAACAGTGATTCCTTTCTCTGACACTCCTGGCTCTGGGCTTCTTTTGAGTTTTTCCCATGCGGGGCCTGATTCCCTGTGAAAATGTGTGTGTGGCACCAGCTTGTCTGCCCCCTCTCTGGGAACTGAGAAACTTTTTCAGACTCTCCCCCACTAGATGAGTCCAACAGCACCTCCCCTTGGGGGGAGAATCCTAAATTCCACCCTACCCTCCTGGTTACTCTGACCAGCTGATGATGGCAGCATGCTAAATCAACCCCAGCTCTCTGGGCTAGAAAGCAGCATCTAACCAGACTTGTGACAACTCTGGTTTGCTCGCTGGAGACGTAACAAACCAGGAAAGAAGGCAAATGTCAGACAGGAAACCTCAGCTCACAAACAAACACCCGCAGGGCACCTTCTACACTGCGACGGGGCAGTTGACTGACTTTAAATCTAGCTAGCTCTGTTGGTAGAACATGATGCTCTTAATCCCACCATCATAAATTCAAGCCCCATGGTGGGTGGTAGCTACAGCCCTTAGGTGTCACTCTTCTGCTAATAGTCACAGATCCAAATGAAACAAACTCTCTATGCTCTTTGGCAGGCCATGTTTCTTCTTCTCTCTGAGCTTCTTCCTCTCTCTGAGCTTCAGTAAAACATGAAGAGAAAACAAACCGACATTTGCATCCTCTGTTAGGAGAGTATTTTCTCCTCTTCCATTGTACCCCAGGCAAGAAGAGGGGATAATAACCATTTAATGGATGATTGCAGAGGGAAAAGTTTGGTCTTTATAAATAGGGCAATGATCAATTGATCTCCATGTCCACTTATGGTAGGACAAGACGTAATGGGCTTAATCTGCAGCCAGGGAGATTCACGTTAGATATTGGGAACAGCTTTCTAACTCTGAGGGTAGTTAAGCTCTAGGCTCCCAAGGGTGTGTGTGGAGTCTCTGTCCTCGGAGGTTTTTAAGAAGAGGTTGAACAAACCTCTGTCAAGGATACTCTGCATATACTTGGTCCCATAGACAACCTGCTCTGCCTCTGCTTCCCTCCTTCTGCTCCCTGCCTGGGGCGACTGCTGTGAGCACTTGATCCCACATGGCCCCTGATATATCATCTCTGCTTGGTCCTGCCTCAGCAGAGAGGGCTGGATTTCATGACCTCTCCAGGGCCCTTGCAGCCGTACAGCTCTATAATTCAATGCCATCGCAATACAGTATAAACAACAACAAAAGTGGAAACACCCCAATCTAACATCTAACAATTCAGCGTAAACTGACATTCCACAGCACAAAGTGTCAACACCTAGGAGTGCAAAGCCTGACAATTCAGCACCATGCAAATGAACGCCCCATGGGGCAAAATGACGCTCAGCTCAAACCAATGCAACACAAGCCAGTGCAAAAACCATACAACATGAAACAATGCATCAGAGTGCAAAGCGACAGTATGCAAAATAGCTCAGCGTGGAACAACAACACAGCACGAACCCACACAACAGAATCATATAGAAAGGTAGAGCAGAGAGGGACCCTGAGAGTCAGGACCAAATCTCCCTAGGCCTTCCCTGACAGGTGTTTGAAGAACAAGGAAGCAAAGGGCACCACAAACTTATGTTTTTTGGATGAGCAAAGGAAAGGGAGTAGCATTGTCCCCCTCGGGTAGCCCCTGTTCAATTCCAGGTCAGGAAAAAAAACCTCTTCTGCAAGAATATCCAAAAAATATTGTGTTTCACTTTACTTCATAAGTACAGTTGTGTGACAATTAAATGATGACTCTAAAGTTTCATAAAAGTGTGGGAAATATGGATGTATCTGAGGAAATGGCTTGGAACGAAGGAAGACAAAAATTGATGGGTCGAGAGAACAGGCACTGTTTTTCCCTGCTTTGGAGCTTCTCTCACAACTGCTGGAAGAGAAAAGCGAAGCAAATGGTATTCTATTGTTGCAAAGGAGATTGAAGTGAGGCCATTTTCTGCAGATAGAATTAAATGGTCATGTCAGGAGTGGGATTTGAAACCACGTCTCCATGCAGAGACCAGAACACCCAAGGGATTGGAAAAAAAGAAACTCATAACTAGCACTTTAGACCAGTCCACCATCCTGATACTACAAAGAATGTGATTTATCAACCCTAATTTTCATTAACAGTTGATGAATATTTTAGGGAGGTCAAGATGGCACATCTCTTTCAACTCCCAGAGACATTCTACAGCAGAGCTGATTTTTAGACACACTCACCCGCACCTAAAGTTACATGTTTCCTGAAGCTCCATGAGTTCTGCGGTGCTGGAATCTCCCTGCTCGCGTTTTAAGCGAACAAAAGATGGGTGCTGGCATTCTGAGACAGTAATGGTGAACTTCAAAATCCTGCCCTGTGCGCCAGACAGTTAAGTAACCAGCACCCACAACCTCTACCATGATAGTATCCTGTCTGGGAACAACTCACTTACCAACAGCTGGGGTGTGAAATCCTCATTTTTTGTTGTTCTGTCACTGTAGTCCCCACTTTCCTATTGCTTGTCTGTATAATCTCTGTTTGGATCTGTAACTGTTTCTGTCTGCTGTATAATTAATTTGTTGTGTGTAAACCAATTAAGGTGGTGGGGTATAATTGGTTAGATAATCATGTTAAAATAAGTTAGGATTGGTTAGTTAAATTTCAGTAAAATGATTGGTTAAGATAGAGCTAAGCAGAAATAAAGTTTTACTATATAGTCTGCAGTCAATCAGGAAGTAACGGGGCGAATGCGAATGAGAATGGGGGTAGGGGAAATGGAATTATGTTTTGCTAAGGAGGGGAATAGGAACAGAGAAGGGGAACAGGGATACAGGCAAAGCTCTGCGGTATCAGAGCTGGGAAGGGGGATACTGAGGAAGGAAACTGGAATCATTGCTTGCTGAAAGTTTACCCCAATAAACATTAAATTGTTTGCATCTTCGAGCTTCATGCATTGCTGCTCTCTGGTCACATGAGAAGGACCAGGGAATGGAAGGGTGGTGGGATAAACCCTCTAACAAGTACCATCTTTCAGGGTGTGAAACCGCCCAGAAGCAGTATAATTAAGCTGACCTATGCCCTGGTTAGATAGTGCTAAATGAAAGGAAAGATTGTTTTGCCAATGCAGCTATTACAGAGATGGAAAACCCCTCTCTTCACTGTAGCAACTGTCTACTCCACAGTGCTCCAGCAGTATTTTAAGTATAGACAGCCTCAGAGGGAGACCAGATCTGGCTCCATGGATGCTTAGGCACTTAGACAACAGCAATTACAATACACTAATGCTTTCATAGTTGGCAGTATTTGAACCTGTGCAAGGAAACCCCAATGGATTTCTAGTCCACCACCTTAACCACTCAGCCACAACTACTTGATGAGCAGCTGCTGCACTACACTATGATTCTGTTCTCAGAGACTTGTCACTTCAAATGGCTCAGACCACCTCCCCCAGCACACTCATGGCTGCGCATCAGTGTAAGTGTGTCCATGGTGAACAGCTAGAGTTCCTGCCCATTTCCCTTCCAGCTGGAGCATGATGAGAGTGGGTTTGTGGCTAAGGACATTGCTATAGATTGTTGTTCATTCCCCACACAGACAATTCAGACAGTTCCTTTCCTATTTGAATCTCCACCATATCATTCCAATAGCCGGGGGCAGGATTTCTCTCGGGCACTGAAATGTTTCAGGGGATTGGTGTGTGAGCTCAGCCTTGCATTCCATCCCTGATGTTTAATGGACTAACAACAGCAGCAGAAAGAAAGAGCCGAGCCAATATCTCCCTGGCAGGGATGCAGGTGACCACGTCCCCTCTGTCTGCCCATTGCCATTGCAGGAGAGAAGGGTTCACTGGAATCCAATGCCCTGGCTCAGACAAGAGACACAGGGAGGTTTTGCTGTTCATGGATCTGTGCAAAGGAAATTGTGTCTCTGTGTAAAAATGAGGAGAGAAATGAAACATCCACATGGTGGCCCAGTGCCTTAAGGAATTTGGGCGATGGACTCTGGCTGAGAAATGATTTAACAGGAATTTGTATCAATGTATTGCCCTGATTAAAAGCTATGGCTGTAAGGCAGCCACTGTTGTTAGTATTTGAACCTGCATGGAGACACCTGAGTGGCTGTCAAGTCCATTACCTTAATGAGGGGTAGTCGATTATTTTGTCAAGATCCAAATTTATTGGTCAAGGTCTAGTCAATGTCTAGATGCCAGAGAAAATAATAGACTGATGATAATAAGAAGAATTTAGAAATAATTTGCAGTCACTATGGGCATAACTATGATGATTCTTTCATGTTTCACTCTTTATATTTGACACCACCACTGCCTTTCCCTTCAGTCTTGTAGTTTACCAAGGGTAAAACTAAACATCTCTTCAGATACAAGGCAGTGTTTGTGTTCAATCCTGTTAGCTACACAGGGGCTTGATGTAGCTGCTCTCAGTCCCCCGGCTCTGCTGAGATAAGTAACATTTCAGGCTGTCACTGAACTGAAGGAGGGAGATCATTTTTTGACAGATGGCGCCTCCTCTTAAAGGTGTTTGTCTGGCTGGCAGCCTTGGTTCCCAGGTATCTCCTGAGGGAAGAAAGTTTTTGTGCAAAATACTAAAATTTTTAACAGAGAGGAGGGAAAGGCCATGGCCACATGATGGGGCCAGTATGTACCACAATATGGTTCTTTTTTGTAGGATGACTCTGAACACTGACTGATCTCCACTGCCTTGTGTTTGAAGAGAGTTTTGTTGTGCACTTAGGAACCTATAAGGCTGAAGCAATTTTGTGGATGTGACACTACGATTGAAGGGTTATTTAATGTCGAGCTGCCTGTTATTAAAGGCTGGTTTCCCCACCTCAGTTCCATAAGCTCTGCTAGAAAGGCCCTGGGATCTCTCCTGCCTCCGTGGGAACTAAAGACAACCGTCCCCTGCTGCCCTTGGCTCCTGGCTGATTTTTCTTAGGAGGGCATGTGGAATTGATTTGTTTGCTGTTGAGAAGGGAGCCAGGCCAGTTCTCAGGGAACGAGAACTCCCAGCATCTTCCCAGCCCAACCCAGGCTGCTGCCCTGTCCCAGCCTCTGTTCCCCTGGGGGCCCTGCATGTTTGACTCTAGAGCAGGCCGGGAGCAGCAGCTGAGGCAGAGGACAGCCTGGACTGGGCAGATGCTAGGAGCAGAGCACCAGAGGCCTCTACTGGCTCCCTCCTCAGCAGCAAACAATCAGTCCCCACCTGCACCCCAGGACAGTAGCCTGGAGCCAAGGGCAGTGCCCAGTGGGTTTTTTTTTTTTTCCTCTTCCTGGGGTGAGCAGGGACCTGGGGGTGTTTCTAGCAGGGCAGTTGGAACTGAATTGGGGAACCAGCTTTTAATAGGCAGCTCAAGTTCAGACTAATTTTGTTACAATTTTCTTTATAATGTAAAATAATTCAAAAGTAAATGGGCAGGAATTATAGGAACTCTTTTCTCCCTGTCATACAAAGAAACGGCTTTTTGGCTCTTCATGATACAGGAGTCAGGTTCCTTCACTGTTCAGAAGCAACGTGCTCAGAAGCCTGTTGTGGTTCATTTCTTAGGTTCTGCTCCCATCATGTAGTCATTTCCTTCCCCTTCTTTCTGTCCAAAGCGCAGAGCCCAGTTCCTCCAGGGAGAAAAGGACATCTTTCTTCTTTCCTTCCTCAATAGCCCCCTTCCTTGGAGAGCCCTTTGCTGGGTCTGGGTGGGGAACAGCCATTCCTGAGGATTAATTTCACACCATATTTGGGCTTGATATATAGATTTTACAGCCAGACTAGATCACTAGGTACCTCTGCTCTGACCTAAGTCATAAGAGAGTGCAGAGAATTTTACCCAGTGACTCCTACATCCACCCCAAGATTTTCTGGCTGAACGAGGAGGGTTCATTCAGAAAGTCATCGTGTTTGGATGTAAAGGTGTGAAATGATGGGGAAATTGGCCCCTCTTTCAAGTTTAAATGTTGTAACTTCTACACCTGAGCCTGAGAAGGAGCCAGAATTTCCCAATGTAACTGCCAAACATGAACCTTTGTATGCAACTACTGAGTCAATTGTGAACTTTCCCATCATTATCATTATCCCTTTGAAATAATGATGGTGATGGACACTTGGCTCGATATCCCAGCATGCCCTGGATGTCTACAGGTGCATTAGACAATGCAACCATTCGGCACTTGCAGATGGGCACCTCTGTACTGTCCCTGAGTCTTGTACAGCTCTGAAAAGCTGGTAGACGCCGATATTTCCCTGTCTTTTTAACCCGCACTAATAGCAGGCCAGGCCAGGGCTGGGAAGAGAGAGAGAGCAGCAGGTTTCCCATTTTGCTTTTTCTTGACTAGTTTCTCCTCTGCACAACTTGCACTTAATTTGATGTGAGCCTGGCTAGCTCAGTTGGTAGAACCTCAGACTTTTAATCTGAGGGTCCAGGGTTCAAGTACCTGGTCAGGTGACAAAGTACTCAGTGTATCTTCAAAAACTGTCCTTCCAGAGTCTGTTTTGGCATTACTTTTTTCTCTTCAAGACTGTGCCTTTCCTAGTAAGGGCCTTTGTGCCAGGTGGATTGAAGGGGCAACTTCCTGACATCCTATCTGTCCTTGCAGCCTGGAGGAACAAAGGCCTCAGGGCATATAGCATGTTACTCCCCTGCACGCACACGCACACAGAGAAAACACAACAGAATATCCCTAAGGAATTAGAATCATCTATTGCCTTCCTCTATCCTGCTGGATCCCCAAATGACTACACTCTTCAGCCCAAACCCATGTCTCCTCTACTCCCAGTCCCCCTCAGTCCCAATCCACTGCCCCTCCTATGCTCACTGCTCCTCACTCCGAGCCAGAGCCTACTCCTCTTCACCCTTCTCCTCTCTCCCAACCCACAGCCCCCTCCTTTTTACACTGCTCCTCAATCCCAACCACAGCCCCCTCCTATTTCCAGTGCCCCTCAGTCCCAGCCTATGGCTCCCTCCTTCCCTCCAGCAGCAGGTGCTTCAGACCCCCTCAGGAAGATTTTCTTGCAAGGTTTCATGTATGAGTCTGCATGTGGATTTTACAGTATGTTGGAAATATGTTGGGTTGCTTGCTGAAATGATCACTTTTGGCTGGGGCTGGATTCCCAGACTCCTTGTTATTGGGGGAGGAGAAATAAAGGGCTGTTATCCTTGTTGTGTGAAGCACGGGCAGCACAACTGTGCTTGGCAGATACCAAGTGAGGGACTCACCCTCAATTCAATAGCACTTGCTAGGCAGGGGCCACGGTTCTAGGGCCAAGTGGGCTGGCATCCCAATACTAAATTTTAGGTGTTAAACCAACTTTAGGACAGGGTGGTTGTGGAGGGATGAGTGAGTTCCTAGACAGCACAGTGAATACGGTGCCTTCTTATTTTCCCAGTTTTCCACCCAGGATGGCAGGTGAACTGTACAGAGGCACCTCTGGGCTTGCACTGACTAAGGACAACGGCTGTGAGTGGGGTGCAGAGAGGGGATGGCTAATGTTAAAGGACTTTTGGTTGCTGGACTTACGAACCGTAGGGAAAAGGACACTGCCCAGCTTATTTGGGGGTGAGTCTTTTCCTCATGGTTTATGTTTATGTGTTGGGGCTGCTGACATGACTTCTGCTAACCCTGGCTTTACATTGCAAAGTAGACATATTCTGAGAGGGCATCTATACTGTGACAAAATCCCGCTGGCCTGGATGATCTGATTTGGGCTCCATGGGGATCAGACTGGAGACCAGGCTTGGAAACCCTCATCCCTTGTGGGGTTTCGGAGGCTGGGCTGAAGCTCAAGTGTCTACACTGTAATTTTATAATCCTGCAGCACAAGCCCCACAAGCCTGAATCAACTGACTCAGGGTTTGAGAATAGTGACTTGAGTGCGTTAATGGCAGCATAGACATAATGCTCGGCTATGTCCACACTGCAGTGAAACATCTATGGCTGCCCCGTGCCAGCTCAGGCTCCCGAGGCTTTGGCCGTGGGGTGATAAATTTGCACTGTAGACATCTCAGCTCAAGCTCAATATTGGGCCCTGGGAGCCCTCAAGGTTGGGAGGGATTTTAGCAAGCAAAAAAGGTAAAATGGCAGTGGAGTATTACCCTGGACTCAATGGCATTTCTCCATTGGTCTGTCTGCTTTGGGGCAGGCATAATAACATGTCCTGCTGCTTTCCTTATTTCAAAGGGTGGTTTAGGATTTTCATTCTCACACACGGTGGACCACTGACCTATTAGCTCTGAACTCCCAAACTTTCAGTAATTCTGTTATCAGTGCCTGTGAGTATAATTTGAGCAGCCATACTGGGCTGGACCAAAGGCCCATCTAGCTCTGTGTTTTTTCCACTGACGGTAGCCAATACCAGGTGCCCCAAGAGTTTATCAATAAGGCACCACTGGGAGTTGAACCCAGGATCCTCTGTTTACAGGGCAGATGCTTTAACCAGCTAAGCCATGGTGCTTGCCTGCAACTAAAGCACTGTGTCTGCCCACACCTGACTCCCTGCCATCCTCACTGGGGCCTGACAAGCTTTGCTTGTGTTTGGATTCTGCAAAGCAGAAGAGCAGGTGAGGTTTTCCTTGCAAGCTGTGTGTGTGTGTAAATCTTTGGCCAGGTCTGCACTACAAAGTTATTTCAGCATCATTGTATTGCTCAGGTGTGTGAAAACACACAACACTACCTCGGTCGGCAGCTTGTGGCTGGTGCACACACTGCAAAGCTACGTCTGGCGACAAAACTGCCCTATTTTGGTGACAAAATAAAACCACCTCAACGAGAGGCCTAGAGCTTTGTGCAGCAAACTTAAAGTGACAAATTGTCAATGTAAATGCTGCTGGTCATTATATCACCATAACTGGCCTCCAGCAGTATCCCACAATGCCTGCCGTGAACTCGCCTGCCCTGCATTCCTGCTACAGAGGCTGGGCCCCTCCCCTTTCAGAGCTCCAGAAAGTTCTGACAGCTGAGCCACTATCTGCACTGGGATTAGGTTGATATACTGCATTGCCAGCCTAAGTAATGTAATTACACCAACCTAATTTTGTAGTGTAGACCTGTCCAAAGAATCACACACACACCTTGGGAGCAAAACTTCACCTGCTCCTCTGCTTTACAGAATCCAAACACGAGCAACGTTTGTCAGGGCCCAGTGGGGATTGGCAGACAGTCAGGTGTGGGCAGACACAATGCTTTAAGGAACAGCAGGTATTGTGGCTTAGGCAGTTAAAGTACCTGCCTTGTAAACAGGAGATCCTGGATTCAACTCCCAGTGGTGCCTTGTTGATAAACTCTTGGGGCACCTGGTATTGGCTACTGTCAGTGGACAAAACACAGAGCTAGATGGGCCTTTGGTCCAGCCCAGTAAGGCTGTTTAAATTATACTCACAGGCACTGATAACAGAATTACTGAAAGTTTGGGAGTCAGTGGTCCAGTCTCTCACAGATGACCCCCCTCCCTCTGGGACAGGGGCAGGTCTGGGCTCTCACACCAATCACTCATTGTGGCTGCCAGAATCTGTGAGCAGGTCATTTAGTTTGCACAGAGGGTGGAGCCCTGCTTTGTGCACCGTGTGTGAGAATGAAAATCCTAAACCACCCTTTGAAATAAGGAAAGCAGCAGGACGTGCTATTGTCCCTGCCCCAAAGCAGACAGACCAATGGAGAAATGCCATTGAGTTACTGAAATAGAGTTACTGAAAGTTTGGGTGTTAAGAGCTGATAGGTCAGTGGTCCACTTCCCTCAATGCAGTTTTACTATTTTCACTTGCTAAACTCCCTCCCAACCTCTATAAAATTACAGTGCAGACATATGGGCTTGAGCCCAACCTCTGAGGCCCCACGAGGGGTGAGGGTTTTTGAACCCAGGCTTCAGTGTGAACACAAATATCTGCACCACAGTTTTTAGCCCCTCAGCTTTATATCCATGAGCCCAAGTCAGATGACCCAGGCCAGCCCTGCTGCCATCTTTATCCCAGGAGAGATGGACTCTAAGGGTACGTCTCCATTGCAATGGAAGCCCAGGTGTGGCACGCTGTGCTGAAAGCAGCGCCCTGGAAGCCCCATATTCACCACTCTCATATAATGATCATATGGTTTGTACATTTGCCTTGTGAGGATGGACACTGCTTGATTCACATCCTAGCAAAGGAGCTTCCTAACAAGCTGGAAGAAACTGTGAAAGAAGGGTAGAGACATCATGACTTGACCTCTCTCCCCCATAACTCAACAGCTGGAAACATACCTGGAGGACAAAGACTGGGCTGAACTGATTCAGAAATCAGAAGAGAATAAACTGATAAGAACAGACACGATGCTTTGATCTTAGCTCGAGGGCGCAGAGAAGCATACATTCAAACCAAATTCCCCAACCAGACTAGTAATGGTTTTTCAGCAGGATTCCTGGGCCCAGCCTTGTTGGGGTTACAAGGACTGTACCACAAATGAGAGTAGAAAGAGCATCCTTAGGGTCAGACAGGCCTCTGGTGAGGGGGTGGGGACTCAGATCCTTTCTCTGGCCAGTTGCACTAGGGTCATGTATAAACCAGGGAAGTTCCCCACAATAGCTGGACCTGAACCCCCTGTACACTTGCTCTCTGTACTCATTGCTTCTCTGTCTCTATTCCTTTAATCTCTGCTGCTCTCCCCTTGAGCTTTCTCAGCACCTGACCCCACAGCACTTCCTGCCAGCCGGAGACTGCATGTTCTAAGCCTGTTCCTGTGGATGTGTCCTCTCTCCTGATTCCTGAGGAAAGGAACCTTTCCTGGAAATGGCCATGGATTCTGGGAATCCGCATGTGGCTGGTGGACAGCACAAGGAATCATGTGGCTCCTGGCACACAAGGCAACTTAAAAGCTGAGTACCTAGATGGGGACTTGAACTCTAGACTTCTAGATTAACAGCCTGATGCTTTATCAGCTGAGCTACCTGCACTTCCTAAGACTGTCTTCACCATTCACCACAAGAGCAAGCAGGTAGGCAAAAGAGAGACAAAAAAAGTCCCAGAAACCACTCATGTGGCCTAATGGATAAGGTATCTGAGTGTAGATCAGAAGATTGCAGGTTCAAGTCCCTTGCTGGTTGTGTTTCTGCAGTTTTACCTTTGTGTTGAAAGTCCTGCTCCCTTCAGGGCTAGAACCTCTTCTTGGCCACTCAGGCTTCAGCTAGAGCCCTGGGAAGGAGTTGAGGGTGGGGGGTCACAAAGGCTGGGGCATGAGCCCCAAGTGCTTCCAGTCTAGCCTTTGCCATTCCTGATTTGCCAAAGAAAGTGGGCAACTGCCCAGGCTAGCGTGTGCACCTGTCCCTGTGCTGCAGAGTACTTGCTACATAGCGTCTTCGGAGCCTGGGTGTTTCTCTGCTTCTCGCCAGCTCAGGAAAAGCCTCTTGGGGTAAAATCTCCTGCCCCACTGCAAAAGTGAGCACTTTGAGTGGGACCAGTCAGAGGCCCCACCATGGGGGCTGGCCTTGCTTTCCTACCAACTTGTGACGTTATCCACAGAGCATCAGCAGCTGCCCCGCATGCTGGTGACCTTCAGTGGGTGTTTGGCACAGCAGGGAGCAGCCTGGCTGGGTGTTTCTGTGCCTGTCTGAAGGCCACACATAGGCATGGTCCTGCCCTCCTCTAGCCCTGACCTCAGTTGCTCTGTGGCTTTTAAGCCTTCCCTTGGAGCCGTCAGCACCAGCTGCCTCTGCTCTAGGTGCGCAGAGGAGGAGAGGTGTGTGGGGTCACTTTTACAGATGCCCCTTCCCTGGTACTGCTGCACAGAGGAGCTTCCATCCCCAGTCCCTGCCTGTCACTGCCCAGCAGCCCTTTGGCACCATTCCTGAGGGCTGCCCTGCCTCAGTTTCTTCCTACCATGTTGGGAAAGACAGTTCTCATTATTGAAGATCAGGTGGGCCAACTAGGGGCAGAAGCCTGTTTTATGCAGAGCCCAAGCTCAGGAACTCCCCTTGGGTGCAGGCACTGCTGTGCTCCCAGAAAACAAGCCACCCCTGCCTAAAGAAGGATGACAGCACTTGCCAAAGCCCGAGATTGAACCAGGGACCTTTAGATCTTCAGTCTAACGCTCTCCCAACTGAGCTACTTTGGCACCTGCATAATAACATTTTGGCCTGTTGCTTCTCTGTCTGGGATGTTTTTGTCAGCAGTTGCACACAAAAAGGACAGGAAAACAAACGGCTGCTCCACACCCCCACCGGAGGAACCCGGCACCATTAGCTGTGGTGAGTAAGAAGTGTCTGTTGGCTGACAGGGCCTGTCCCCCAGGAGCTGGAAGAGCAGCTGCTGCCTTCCCCTCGGCTCCAGGCTGTGGGAAATGCTCATTGCCTGGCTGCATGGGCGGACGCTGCTCCGTGCTCTGGAGACCGTCTGTATTGGTCTGTTAACCCCCCATCTTCACTGAGCCAGTCTGGTAAGGTCCCAAATGCCCCCTCCGGCCTGGCAGCTGAGAGTCTGTGCAGACATCAACCCCCCTGCCAGCCCCAGAGCCAGCAGAAGCGCCAGCCCCCACAGCACCACAGGGGCACTCAATGAACTTCCTGTGGGAAAATGGCTCCTTGGTGTCCAGCTGCTAGAGTGAGAGCCAGGGGAGAGCAGTGTCTGGCTCACCGTGGGGGAGAGAAGAGACCTGTTGAGTGCAGATCTCCCTCAGCCTCCCCTGCAATGCTGGTCAGTTTTATTGTCACTGTAATAGTCAGTGCTTCCCTTCAGGGCCGGCCCTAGAGGGGTCTGGGGTCTGGGACAAATCCCCCCTTTTCTCCTCAGGCCCTGCCCCCACTGCACCCTTTCCCCCAAGTCCCCACCCCGTCCTGTCCCATCTCTTCCCTTCCTGCACCATTCCTCTCCCACCCCCACCTCTTCCCATCCCTGCTCCTTCCCCTCCCCACCCAGTGCCTCCTGCACCCCACTGAACAGCTGATCACTGGCAAGTGGGAGGCACTGAAAGGGAAGAGAAGCTTGTCAGCAAGGCCTGTAGTGTGTGTGTGTGAAGGGGGAGCTGGCTGCCAGTGGGTGCTGAGCACCTATTTTTTCTCTGTTGGTTCTGCAGCCCCATAGCTCCCATGGAGTCGCTGACTTGACTTCCTAAGCAGTCTAGAGAGAGGAGCATAACCAGGGCTATGGCTGATCTCTGGGGCACCAGGTGAGTGGCAGAGGCTTCAGGCGCTGAGAATTTGCTTGACCCCTCAGCGACACAGTGTGAGGTGGTGCCCCAGGGATCTCTATGAAAGGAGCAGAACAGGATTTACTTGGGGTGGGGAGAGAATTGAGAGTCTTTCAGGGGGTTGTACAGAGGTGTTGCCCGGGTGAAAGACTGGCTAAAACACAGGCCTCACTATGAGCAGGATTTGAACCTCCACAGGGAAACCATATTGGATTTCAACTCCCACAGCTTAACCACTCGGCCATCACAGCTGTGAGTGAAAAAAACTGCCCCGATGCCAAAGAAACTGGTAAAGAATCACAATGACCAGGTGTGACGTCATCTGAACTACAGAATTCCCACCGCAAACCTGGCTCCAAAAGCACGGGGGGGATTTGGGGTTTGTTCTCTTTGCTTAGCCATATGCAGTCGCACAGAGAGCGTGTTTAAAAGTCTCCCCTCCCACAGAGCGGGAATGGGAAATGATTCTCAACTTGAAACCTGATGTAGGGTGACCAGACGTCCCGCTTTTTTCGGGACTGTGTTGATATTTGCTTGTTTGTCCCACGTCCTGACCGATGTTTGGTCGGGACCCTGGACAAACAAATAACTTTGTCCTCTTCTCCAGCACACAGGCATAGTCTGGAGGGATACTTGCACCCCCTCAACTCTGCCCCTTCATTCCCCCATTGGATCCCTCCCCAAATCCCGGCCCTGGTCCTGCCCCCAACCCCACCCCCTCACTGCCCCATTGGATCCCTCCCCAAATCCTCGCCCTGGCCCTGCCTCTTCCCCAAGCACACTGCATTCTTCCTCCCTCCCAGGTTTGCACATGGACCATGGCCATGGCCAGGAGCGCAGCGCGGAAGCTGCTCCAGTCCTGCAGCCCATGGGGCAGCGCAGTGGGGCTGGGGGCAGCGCAGAGCAGGCAGGACCCAGGTGGGCGGGGGGTGGAGACACAAGTGGGGCGGACATGCTCCTTCCGGGAGCTGCCTGGTTCACCCCTTGCCCGGGAGCTGCAGGAGGGGCCCGGATCATGGCTCGGCTGCAGAGCTCAGAGCCCAGGCTGGGCCTAGGAGTGAGGTGACAGGGGAGCTGGGGGTGTGGTGGGGGTTGAAGCCGAAAGTTGGTTGGAGATGGGGCTGTGCCACTGCCACTCGGTGGCGGGAGGGGCCCTCCGGCTTTTTTTTTTCCTCCGCCCCCCACGTCCCGAAATTTCATCTTTGACATCTGGTCACCCTAGCCTGATATGAAGGAGGAAGTCTGGACCAAGAGGCCAGGGATCGGCCTTTGCTAGAAAAACCACTGTCAAGTTTTAGCCAATTAGGACAAGTCAGCAAATAAGAACAACCTCAGGTATCAGTAACTGCTGCAGGTTGCTAATACCTACAGGGAGCAGTTTCTGGCACTACCCCTGCTTAGCTCTGCTCCCCGCTTCTTCTCAGGCTCCTGCTTTCTCCTTAGCTCTGCCCCACTGTGGCCCAGGCAGTTCCAGCTCACATGGAGGATGGGACCCCCTGGCCTGGTGACTCCCTCATTACACTGCCTGGCCTGTCAGTGCGGCTAACTTGGAGCTTTGGCCTCTTCCCATTGTCCCTGGGGACTGTCAGTCTCAGGGTCCTGATTTCCCATTGATCCTTCCCCCTTCTATTGGTGCTGGGAACTAGCCAACCAACCCCCCAACCACACACACACACTAAGTTTTAGTAAAGGGCCAAGAGCCCCCTTACACAAGCCAGCCCCATGAGGGTCACCAATGTTCAGAGAAGGCAGCCTAAGCTGGTCCTATGGTGTAATGGGCAGCACTCAAGACTCTGAATCCTGTAATCTGAGTTCAAATCTCAATAGGACCTTATCTTGGCTTGTGGTCACAGGCGGCAGGTTATATACATTTGTGGTTCTCGGGCTCCAGAAATATTCAGGGCTGGGGGCCCTGCTCCAGCAATATTGGGAGCTGGCTCTCTGCCCTGGCCCTGGCCCCTGCATGTCCCCCCCCCTGCAGAGCTGTGTCCCTGCTTGACAAAAAGCAGCGTGTGCCTGTCCCGCTCCTGCTGCTGGAGTAGAGGGATTCCGGGCAGAACTGCTGTCTGCTGCCCCAGGGTCCTAGTACCTGCCCTCCAATAAGGGCAAGGCAGGCTGCCCTGAGCCTCTCCGGAGCTCCCTCTGCCCCAGTCCTGATCCCCTCCATCTTCAGCCAGACACCCTGAGCCTCCTCCTGCATCATGAATCCCTCATCCTCAGCCCTGCACTGCCTCCAAGAGCCTGCACCTGTCACCCCTGCCCAAGCCTGGAGCCTGCACGCAGCACACAAACTCCATCCCAAAGCCTGCACCCTAATCCCCAGCCCAAGATCTGCACCCCAGACCTCCTCCCAGAGCCTGAGGGAGGTGGAGTTTGGGGGACAGGTTCTGAGCACCACCAAAATTTCTACAGACTTGCCACTCATGCTTCTGGTAAACCCCCAGAGCTCAACTTCCCTGTCTCCAGCTGTGTAACAGTGAATCTTTCCCCTCCTGCTGGGTGACTCACACCTCCTACAGCCAGGGCTTTGGCTGGGATGGCCACAATGGCTTAGGGCTCTAGAACTTGCTACCCTGATAGTTGGGATTCTTACTGCTGCACCTGATGTTCACAAGCTTGGCCCTTGGGCTTCCTACCACTCTTTTCCTCTGGCCCACATGGCACTTGAAGAAAGGAGTGCCAGGGCTGGGATTAATAGTCAGGCCTTGGGAGGGAGAAAGAGTCCCAGGATGGAGCCCCACACACCTTCCCTCCTCCAGGCACCTAGAGCAGAGGCAGCCCAGCTCTCTCCGCTGGATACCTCGGCAGAGTAGGTGAGTTCATGTAAATACAGTCTGGTCCCAAAGCCTCCTCCCAACCCTGGTCATCGCTAGCTGTCAGGGCAGAGCTCATTCACACCTCGCTTACAAATCATCATTTGAAATTCTAAGCTTGGCCAACACTGCCGAAGCCAACGCACCAACATTGTCAGCAAACACAACAGCTGGGTGAGGAAACCCGGCTTTGTCCAGACTTTCCAAACCTATTTTACTTTCTCAGCTACAAGTATTTTTCATACGTTGTATCTGCTTTTAAAGTGTGTGTTAATGTTTCAATTTCATTCAAATTTGCAACCAATGACAACATTGGCAGTGCTGCATGTAACTACCTGACCACTGAGGGAGGGGGTGTTGGGGAAATTCGGGGAAGGGGGTGCACAGCCCCATGGCTGGGGGGCGTATAGGGAATGCCCAGTTTCACTGAATTGAGTCTCCTACTGCAGCACCTCAGTAGGTTACATCAGAGAGGAGCTGCAGAGTCTAGGCAGTGGGATGCCTGTGCCTGTAAGAGCCCAGCCCTGGGAAGTCCATGCTGAGAGGTGCTGCCTGTGAGAGGGGAAATAAAAAAGCCCTGTGCTCCCCGCCCCCATGTTTGCAAACACTGGAGTCTCAGCCCACCGGGATAACTGTTACCCCTCTGCCCCAGCCTGTGCCAGGGTTTAACCCTCTGGCAACGCTGCCCTCTTGGCCTAACTCTGGCTCTTTCCCCCCTCCCTGACTTTGCCCTTCAGTCCCTCTCCTAACTCTGCCTCCAGCTGCTTGACCCCCCGACCAGTCAATTTCCACCCCCTGCTCAGACCCTGGCCACCTCCTCCTCTGATTTGCCCTCCTTTGCCCTTTTTTAATCCCTGTAAAAAATAGGGGGTGCTGAGTCCCATTCTCTGGAGGGAGGGCTGGGCGCTTGGGCCCTGCCTGCCCAGTGCTCAAAGTGCCCCATGATCTTGTGGATGTTTGCCGAGTGCTGCAGGCTGACCTGAAGGGGGACAGAGACGTGGTTAGGAGGTGATACAGCCAAGCGTGCCTCACCCAGCACTGAGATGCAGCCACCTCTGGGGTGAGTTACACAAGTCAGCAAATGAATTTGGAACAAGAAACACACTGAAAGGACCGAGGCAGCTGCAGGAGATGGAGAAAAGCAGGAGCCCTGGATCCCAGCCCTGCCCCTCCCCCACTCTACCCCCTAACCTCCTCTCCCCTCCCACATTTGAGTGGAGAACCCAGGAGTCCTGGTCCCCAGCCTTGCCCACCCACATATTTTGATATGGCTCCATCCAACAGCTGCCCCCACAATTGTAGGGCAATGCCATGGGGCACACCAGGGCCTGCCTGTTTGCACAGGACGGGCAATGCCAGTGCCCCAGAGTGGGGAGAGACAATGCTAAGGAGAAGCAGGCAGCAGACAGCTCCCATGACAGAGAAAGAAATGATAGGGGGTGCCATGCTGGAAGGAGTGAGAGGGGTTGGCAGGGATGGGAGGATCTTCCCTCACAGCAGATGCATCTGTCTCCCTCCCAGTTCCTCAACAGTCCTACCCCAGCCAAGGCTAATCCTGGTCCAGCTACCAGGGTTAAATTTGGCCTGGATTCCCCAGCTGCTGGGGGTGGGGCGTGGGGCTGGGAAGCATGAGCTTCTACTTCCCCTTCCCCAGACACAGTTGCATGGGCACAGACCAAAGGAGCCTGCAGCACTGCTGTCTAGAGGAAACTGAGGCACCAGCCAGTGCAGATACATCATGGCTCTCCTCCTCCTCATCCTCTTTTCCATATACAACCTAGCCAGGGGAGGGGGAGTAAACTCAGGGTAGCTGCATAGTTAACCTGTGGAACTCCTTGCAAGAGCATGTTGTGAAGGCCAAGACTATAACAGGGTTCAAAAAAGACAGGAGGATACTGGGCTAGATGGACTTTGTGTCTGAACCAGTCTGGCCGTTCTCATGTCTCTCTTGGAGCAGCAGTGACTCCCAGTGAGCAGTCAGAGAAATGCACAGAAGGTGTTTTCCTTGGCGGAGCAGTGACACTCAATGGCCAATCAGGGTAACACACAGAGTATGTTTCCCATGGAGCAGCAGTGACACCTCGTGGTCATTCATGGTAATGCACAGAAGGTGTTTTCCTTGATACAGCAGTGACACCCAGTGGTCAGTTGGCATAATTCACAGCGTGTGTCTGCCTTCCAGGAGCAGTGACACCCACGGACCAGTCACGGTAAAGCACAGAGTGTGTTTCCCACCAATCTGGGTAATGCACAGAGCATGTTTCCCATGGAGCAGCAGTGTCACCCAGTGACCAGCAGGGATGGCATCTGTGATGTTATTGATATAAACTGGGACTATATAGAACATGGGTTGCAACCAAGGTCCTGTAGTGCCACCAAATTCTATGTAAAGGGGGTCATATAAGGTGTCTAAGACCAGGTTATGGGTTACTGGTTATGACTATGCTGTCTGTATGTCTGTATCATTTCCGTAGTTGAAGTTATGAATATTGGCTGTGTATTGTCTGTATTTCAAACTTGTTCTGTGTTACTGGAAAAAGTCCCAGACAGGCTGGTGTCAGCTCTGCTTAGCCTGCTTGATGGCCCATTAAGGACCATCAACTACACAATTGACCCATCAAGAGAAGGCGAATACGCCCTGTGACTCACTGGAGTGAGCAGAAACTGGCCCATGTGACTGCAAACTCCATTTTGCTGTAACTTTCCACAGTAAGAACAAAGAAGGTCCTTACAACTGGAAAAGCTATATAAGGCTGGAAACCTGATCTCCATTTTGTCTTCAATCCTGCTTCTTACCTCTGGAGGGACTTTGCTGCAAGCTGAAGCTCTACACAAGGGACTGATGACCCATCCCAGCGGGGGATGTACTCCAGAGACTTAATTTGAACCTGCAGTTCATTCCATCACTGCTACAAGCCTGAACTAAGGACTTTGCCATTGCTGTATGTAATTGATTCAGTTTAACCAATTCTAGCTCTCATCCCTATCTTTTTCCTTTTATGAATAACCTTTAGATTTTAGATTCTAAAGGATTGGCAACAGAGTGATTTGTGGGTAAGATCTGATGTGTATGTTGACCTGGGTCTGGGGCTTGGTCCTTTGGGATTGGGAGAACCTTTTTCTTTTACTGGGGTGTTGGTTTTCATAACCATTCATCCCCAGGACGTGTGGGACTGGTGGTGATACTGGGAGACTGGAGTGTCTAAGGAAATTGCTTGTGTGACTTGCAGTTAGCCAGTGGGGTGAAACTGAAGTCCTTTTTGTCTGGCTGGTTTGGTTTGCCTTAGAGGTGGAGAAACCCCAGCCTAGGGCTGTGACTGCCCTGTTTGTGCAATTGGTCCTGATTTGGCACTTTCAGTTGGGTCCCGTCAGAACCACATCGTCACAGCATCACACTCTTCTTTTTTAGTGGGGGATTGAGATGAGCTAGACAAAAAAAATTGGGCGGCTGTGCCCCCCATCACCTGGCCCCACCCTTCAAGGGGGCCATGCCTCTGCTCCTTTTCAGTTAAAGGCCAGGCTCATCTCCTCTCCCCCTGGCCAGGGTTTACAGCAATACAACCTTTATTAAAATAAAATAGTAAACAGGGTTTATTTTAAATATTCTATATCTGTCCAAATTTTAGTACTGAATCCAAAGATCTCCTAAAGATCCCATCAGTAACCAAAACCTAAATGAAAAATTGAAACCAAAAACAATGCTTAATTTAAAACCCCAACATTAAGAAAAACTTTGTTTTTAAAAATAAAAACTAACAAATGCTGTAAATTAATAATTTTAACATTTTATCAAAAAGGTGTGCTACAGCAGGATGATAAAATAACATCAAATAAATAAGCATGACCACTAAAACCTCCTAGAAAGGAATTGAATCCTTGAATACTGGCCAAAGCTGTAAAAAATATGCAGAACTATGTCAAAAGTGGTGTTGCAGGTCAGCCATTCGAATCCAGAAAATGTCAATTAAAAGCTCCATTCCAACTAAACAAACCAAAACAACCCAATCAACCAAAACGGTCACAGCCTGAAACAAACCTACACAGAAGCAAAATTAAACCTGTACCAACACTGGAACAAACGATGTAAATTTCTAATTCTAACTTCTTGTTTCTCCCAGGAGGAAAATGTTTTGCACCCCAGTAACCAGGCTGTCATTGCAGCTTTCCTTTCACTAAATAAGATTTTTACCAACTATAAATTGCCCTCCAATTTCTGTAAGAGAAATTGAAATTGTATCTTTGCACTAATATCCCAAGTGTGCAAGTCCATCCCCTCAGAGCAGCCCCACACCCTGAGGCCAGGGGAGATCCCAACTGGTTTGTGCATTTGTAACCCTGGGGCCTGAAGCTGATGAGAGAAAGGGAAGTGAGCCATCTTGGAGCTTTCCGATACCACCTGCGGGGAGCACAGGGATTTGACTGAGTGATGTCCTGGCTAATTTTCACCTTGTTCCTCTCCAGCAGGCTCCACTGAAGAGCTTGAGAGTGACTTGACCATGGCAGCACCCTATTTGCATATTAAAAGCTGGCATTTTGGGGCCAATGGGGTGAAATGTGAGTACTTTTGGGGTTGGGACCCACATGAGAAGGGATGTGGACAAATTGGAGAGAGTCCAGCAGAGGGCAATAAAAATGATTAGGAGACTGAGACACATGACTTGTGAGGACCTGCAGGCCATACCCTGCATGTTAAGCTAAGGCAAAGTGAGCATATCTATATTGTGACCTTTTACTCAGAGAGGGAAATCGACCTTTCTCATGTTACTTAAATAGATAAGTACCCATGCCTGTCTAAGACCTTTCCCTAGACCAAGCCACAATGGAGAATGGCATAGGGTTTTTTTCAGTGTTGTACCCACAGATTTAACAGGTACACCACAAGGGAACTTATGCGCATATGTACATGTCATCAACACGCACAAACATACTAGCCTATGAAGTAAACTTACCCTACTGTTTTGTGGGTGAGGAATGAAATTTGGGCATAGAAGGAAGGATTTCCAGCCCTTGTGCCCTATAAAATAGGTAACCCACCTCGCTAGAGCACTTCGTTCTGTCATTCTGACTTACTTCCCCCACTCTCTCTCTATCTACTAGCAGGAGGCTGTACTTCTTCTTAAACTTAAACTTTCAAGGAAACTAGGCTATGCTCGGTTTCCCTAAGTTTTTATTCTTTGTTTCTTACGTTTTGATTTTAAGTTTATCATAGTCAAGTAAACCCTAAGTAACACTAGCTTTCTCTAAGCACGGCATCTGTCACTCAAGAATTGAGAAACCTGAACTGCAAGGCTGGTCCTGTGTCTCTTACCACCAGGTTATCAAGGAAGGCTGTGAGTACATTAACCAAAACTTTGTTGCATATAATGCCATGTGTATCTTTTGAATAGCAGTAATACAACTGTAACTTTGTAACTCAAATTAAATAAAATGTAAGCTAATAAATTACATTTTCATCAAATTATCCAAATTAATATTATTAGTACACCCTAAATCAGACTACATAGGACAGAGAGTTAGAGTGCAGAGGGATGAAGGCACTGGCTCTGGGGGTACAGACTCTGGGGTGGGGTTAGAATGAGACATTCAGGGTGCAGCAGAGGACTGAGAGTCAGGACAGAGAATTGAACTGTGAATGCTCTGGAATGAGGCCAGGAAAAAGAAAACTGAGATGCAAGAGAAAAATCAAGCTAGAACAAAAAGCAGAGAAAAACTGAATGATTTGAGCTGCAGAGAAAAGAAAAAACCTCTGTCTGTTATCTCTCATCAAAGCATTTAAGAACCAAATAACAAACATCTCTCTCCCACTGCAATAACAATTCCAGTTTACCTGGACTGTAGAAGAAAATTTTCTCCTCTGCAGCACTAGGAGACCTGCATAAAATCATAAACCCAACATCCCACCCCCACCCAATCTAGTGTTCCTGGCCCGGGACACGGGAGGGACTCCTCTCTTCTTCATTTGGGACATGGCGGGATGAGAGAACTGACAGGGCTTTACAGGAAATAATTATTTGCCTGATTCATGTGCCAGTTCTAGTCCTTGTTAACCCAAACAAACGTTTATCCTGCATGCTGATGCCAGTTTGGAGGGTCTGGGAACAGTCCCATACCAGGAAGTGGAAGGAAATGTAAATCTGTAGGCTTTGCCAGGTGAGGACTGTCTGATAGAGAAATTCGCTATCCTATCCACCAGCTGCAGTTCTTGGTCTTGAAATGGGCCATCACTGAGAAATTTTGAGACTATTTTTGTGGTGCTCAGTTTCAGGTGTGGACAGAGAACAATCAACTGACGTGTTAACAAGGGCTAATCTGGATGCAACAAGGCAGAGATGGGTGGCTACATTTGCTACCCATAGCTTCGCATTCAAGACCAATGAGTTGGTATAATAGGGAATGTGAACTGACACATCAAACTCTTTGTATCATCTTTATTTAAATATTTTCTAATAAACTTTTAAATCAGGACCATCAATTCTTGGCTGGGGGGAGGATGTAAGCAGGGTGAGAATGAACTGTACCCTGACATCAGTTGGTGATCTGCTGTAAAGGCCTTTTGTTGCTGATGTGCATGGTTCCACCCACCCCGCATTGCATAATGGGGGTGGTTGTCCAAAGGGTCATTTCAGCTGCTGTGGGATCCCCAGTCTATTTCTTATTAGGACAGGGGTAATAAAGTGCAGTTATTCCAGTGATATAAATCAAGGAGAGTAGAACGGAACATAGCAGTTCATGATTTCGGTACTCACCCAAACCTAAATAAATCTCATTAGGCAAGGGACATGGGTTTCAAAGCATAATGAAACAAGAAAGATTGAAAAGGGATATTTGCATTTAGCACTATGGATTTCTTTTTGAAATCATCAAATATGCATTTTATGTCCTTTGTATCTCTCTAGTTTAAAAACAGAGCTATTTATAGATCTAAACCATATTTGCTCTTATGCTCCAGGTAAAAAAATCACTGATGCCTGAATGAAAGTTGTGTAGGAAAGAACAGAAAAAAGCACTGGGGCTGCGCTGCAGCACTTGCATACACTTGCTTTAGCCTGTTTTGCTGGAAGAGTTAGCAGGGTCAGATTCTTAGTCACAGGTCAGCAGGTGGGTTTATGCAAATTCTGGACTCTGGGACTAGAGAGGGGCATGGGCACAGGCACCACCTCTGCAACCAACCTTTGCTGCTTCACTCCATAATACCACACACACACAGCAGTCTTTTACCTCTCCCACCCATTGAGCCACAGACGGCCAAGACTGTAAGGGGCACAAAAGTCAGGAATCAGCTCAGGGTACGGTCCAGCATATGCATGCAGCTCTTAGACAAGCAACAGCAAGGAACTGGACTGGTATGCAGTGAAAGTTCTGTGGGAAGGAACGGAAAAGAGCACTGGGGCTGCGGTACAGCGCTTGCATACACTTGCTTTGGCCTGTTTTGCTGGAAGAGTTAGCAGGGCCAGATTCTTAGTCACAGGTCAGCGGGTGGGTTTATGCAAATTCTGGACTCTGGGACCAGAGCTGGGCTGGGGAGAGGGGCACGGGCACAGGCACAACTTTTGGGGCACAGGCACCACCTCTGCAACCAACCTTTGCTGCTTCACTCCATAACACCACACACACACACAGCAGTCTTTTACCTCTCCCACCCAAAAACATACCCTGAAAGAGATCCAATGGCATAAGCTGAAGGCAAACAACTGCAGCACTAACAACAACTCAAAGAGATTCAAAAAGGCCTCTGTCCTTAGACACCAGGGACGGCAGAAAGGAAAACAGCAGCCACAAGCCTGGGCCACCAACAAACATCTATTCCTACCTCCCACAAGCTTTAGGCCTTTGGAACCCAGACCCCTTCCTTAATGGTGAGTGCTTTTCAGGCCAGGGTGAAGCTCTCAGGACTCAAATGCCAGGTACAGTTACTCTCTCCTTGATCCAAAATGAACAGGAACATACACTGGATTACTCCTGCCCCAATGACAAAGAGACTGGGGATCCCACAGCAGCTGAAACCATCCTTTGGACAAGCACTCCCATCATGCAATCCGGGGTGGGTGGAACCATGCAAATGACATCAGCTTCAAAAGGCCTTTACAACAGATCACCAACAGATGGCAGGGGAGAGTTCATAGTGACCCTGCTTAAACTAGATTGTGGCAAAGATTCCAAAAACACAACGTTCAAACTCACCAAACGCGGCTCAATGCATCCTCATCGTTCGATCCGCTCGTTATACTCCACACCTGAACGTAGCCCTCACATGGACAACATACCCTCCTAACTCAGTGTCTGTACGTTAACCTTTTACCCCCGGTCGGGGCTATTGCAGATTATGTATTCTTTAGGCCACCCGATCTTAAACCGAACTTCGCACCCCCTGGGTAATCGGGACATTGTTCCCTGATCACCAGAAACTTCTGTGCCTAAACGCTGTCCTGTATGCTTTTTTTTTCTTTGAACGTCTTCGTAATAAAATGTTGACATTTGTTTGAGATCCCGCCTCCTGTTCCTTTGCAAGGCGTGTGCGTTTGCTCCGGCTTTTAGTCTGCTAAGACAGCGAGGGGGGGGGGATTGAGCAAGAGGCGCTTGCCTGCTGCAGACACGGATCCAAGGCTGAACCTCGTCCCTCACCAGCTGAAGGCTTAACTGAAAACAGTTTAAGAAGCGCTCCCGTCTCTGGCACTCAGCTACCCAGCTCCCAGTGGGGTCCAAACCCCAAATAGATCCCTTTACCCTGGAGACGCTGTAAAATCCTGTGACCAGGGCAGCTGCCTAGCAGCCTGCGCATCTGCCTGCCAGCGCGAGAGCTCATAAGGCACTAATCCGGATAGTGGTGGCTGGGTGGCAGGCTCCCAAACAGCCAGCAGAGTGGCGCAGCAGAAGCGTGCTGGGCCTATAACCCAGAGGTCAATGGATCGAAACCATCCTCTGCTACCCATGCGCTCCTTTCTTTTCCCTCCGGGCCTTCCAGCGAGGCGGAGAGCAGCAAGAGGTGGCTGAGGCGGTGGCCTGCCAGGGAGCTCCCTGCCACCTCTGGCTGCCTGGGCTGAAGGCAAGAGGGAGGTTTGGGCATGGCGAGGGCCTCCTGTCCCAGAAGGAGGCTGCAGTGCTTCCTGATCCCCTTTTCCCACCCACCCCAGTGGGCGGCGGCCGCTGCGGGAGAACACGAGGGAGGCTCTCGGGCCGCTAGGCAGCGCTGTGTGGCTGTCAGCGGAAAGAGCCGAGGCTCCCGACTCCACCTGCCATTGACTCGCATGGCTCTGCGCGCCATCAGCCGGGGCGGGCCAAGCTGCGCACCTGACTCAGGCTTGGGCAGCATGGCCGCTCTTTCCTGACGAGGCATGAGGCAGGCCCAGGGCTTTGCACAGCCTACGGGGAAGTGGGAGGGAGGCGTCTATGAGCCGGTGGGTCTCCTCCACTTCTCCCTTGCCGCTTGGCCGGAGGCGGGAAGGGAGCAAAATGTTCCCGGCTGAAAGTTTTTGTGCTCAGCCTCCAGGATTAAGCCTGAGCCTCCGGCACGGCTGCTGGGAGACGGCTTTCTGAATGGCATCCAGCACGCTCTTTGGGCCTCCAGCTGAAAGCACGGAGCCCAAGAGGCCGCAAAATGGGACTGCCGAGGCTCCCCGCAGGCCTCAGGGAAGCAAGGAAGTAGCATGAACTTATCGCAAAATACCTTATGCCTAGAGTGTTTACCACTCCTATCCCACAAGCTAGATCAGAGTCAGTGCTTTGAAGTACCTTTTCTTAGGATCATCTGGATACTATAACGTGTCTTTTAGTATGTCAGTAGTTGTCATTAATGCTTGGAGTTACTACTGAAGTAAAATTTCAGGTTTGGCTAGGGATTGCTCTGCTGCTGGAGCACCATTTTGTTGCTCTTTAAAAAGAGGTGAGACTGAGGGTATGTCTACACTACAAAATTAGGAAGAACTCGGTAATTCTCTGCTGAAGGTTCTGTGGCAGAGCAGCTTTGTTCCTTCCCCCCATTGTAGGACTTTCCTGTGCCATTTGACAATCACTTGTGCTGGGACCAAAGCGGCACATAGGCAAGCAGCATAGAGAGCAGGGCGGAAGTCACAAGCATGAAGTAGATGTACCCTTGTTTCCCTGCTTGCCCTTAGCAGTGAGATGTCTGCTAGAATGACCCCTTCCTGTGGAAAAGTCGGGGAGAATTTTAGATATTTTTCCATAGACTGCTGCACCACGAGCCTTGCAGAGAGTGTGTGCTCTTTTCCCCATGTGGAACAAGCTTTCCCCGCAACACTCACCATGCCTTGGCTGTTCATGGATATTTGTGCCTGGCTATGGTCAGTGAAAAAGTGATTGCAATGTTGCAAAAGGTGAATTTAACTGAAATATTACAATAGTGCGCATGAATTTAAAAATCCCACTTCTGTGCATTGTCCCCTGTACTTCACCAGATGTGGCCTTCAGGAACACCCCACGCACCGCTTCCGAGCTTCTCCACCAGATAAGAAAGCACCCAAGATGCAGCAAAGAAGACATGTTCTGGGAGGTATTGCAGGGCTTCAGTGCAGAAAAAAGGGAACATAAGGAGTGCTGGGAAGCCGAACGGCAGGACAGAAAAGAGAATCAAGCGTTTAAGGACGCAACTGAGAGGATGATTCAAGTAATAGGGGAGCAAATGTAGATGCTACAGTCCTTAAGTGCTGTAGACAGAGCAGATCAGTCCCTCTTTCACTTTGCCCCCTTGGACAACTTTCACAATGATAACTGGACTTGCACACAGTTGTGAAATTCTCTTTTCCTGGTTCCTCCTTTCCCATGAGGCGTTTGCATGTGTTGTTTCTTGTTCAATAAAATCAAGGTTCTTTAATAGTGAATCACCTTTTTTTTTTTTTCCTCTACAAATTGAGATTGCAGGCACTACCAATACATGCACAGGCATTATTATCATTGTCTTACAGGAATATAAGGCCCAAAATGACACCATTGCGTCCTAGGAAAACTAGCACCTGTGACAGAGATATGCAATATTGGTGCTCATTGTCAAAATGCTGCCTCAAAGTATCCATGATTCTAACTGCCCCCCTCTGGGTTCCTCTGACAGCCCTGGTATCTGCCTGCTCAAAATCAGCAGCCAAGTGGTCTGTTTCAGCACTCCACCCCTGAGCAAACCTTTCACCCTTAGCTTCACAGAGATTATACAACATACAGCACGTGGCTATGACCATGTGAATATTATCCTCATTAAGGTCTAGCCTGCCATAAAGGCATTGCCAGCGTGCCTTTAATCTGCCAAGTGCACATTCAACTGTCATCTGGCACCTACTCAGCCTGTTGTTGAATGATTCCTTACTGCTGTCCAGGGGTCCTGTGTAAGGTTTCATGAGCCACGGCTTAGGGTGATGTTGAACATCTCGTTTGGAAAGAAAGTCCCCTGCTTGTAGCTTTCTGTATAGGCCCGTGTTCCTGGAGATACACCTTCCCAGACCACCCCGTGTTGATGTCAGTGAAATGCTGTCGGTGATCCACAAGCGCCTCCAACACCATAGAAAAGTACTCTTTCCTATCGATGTACTCTGTCGCAAGGTAGTCTGGGGCCAAAATTGGAATATGTGTGCCATCTACTGCCCCCTCACAATTAGGGAACCCCATTTCTGCAACGCCATCCACTATTTCACGTACATTTCCCCGTGTCACAGTCCTCCATAACAGCATGCGATTGATTGCCTTGCGCGCTTCCATTAACACAGCCCCAGTGGTCAATTCCCCACTCCAAACTGATTCATGACCAACTGGTAGCAGTCTGGAGTGGCCAGCTTCCACACAGTAATTGCCATATGCTTCTATACCAAGAGGGCAGCTCTCATCCTGGTGTCCTTGCGCTGCAGGTCTGGGGCAAGCACCGCGCACAGTTCCAGGAAGGTGGTTTTCCTCATCTAAAAGTTCTGTAGCCATTATTTTTCATTCCACACCTTCGTGATGATGCAATCCCACAATTCAGTGCTTGTTTCCTGAGCCCAAAAACAACAGTCTATCCTATGCAGTTGCTCTGTGAATGCCAAAAACAATCTAAAGTTGCTCCAATCCATGTCATGCAGAAGGTCAGGAATCTGCAAGTCTTCTTCAGCTAGGAACTTGATTAACTGCACTGCCATCCACAATGTCTTAATGACAGTTAACAGAGCATAAGAGAGCAGTGCAGGACCCATCCCTTCCCACATAGATGCCAAGGTGCACAGCAGAGAATGGCTGCTGCAAAAATGCCACGAAAGAAGGCCGTAAGTCCATGGATTGCTGGGACACAATGCATCACGGGTCATTTAGCCTGGTCCTAAGAAGTACCATGATCATAGAATCATAGAATATTAGGGTTGGAAGAGACCTCAGGACGTCATCTAGTCCAATCCCCTGCACAAAGCAATGCATCACGGGGCATTTAGCCTGGTCCTAAGATGTGCCATGATCATAGAATATTAGGGTTGGAAGAGACCTCAGGAGGTCATCTAGTCCAATCCCCTGCTCAAAGCCGGACCAACACCAACTAAATCATCCCAGCCAGGGCTGTGTCAAGCTGGGCCTTAAAAACCTTTAACAATGGAGATTCCACCACCTCCCTAGGTAACCCATTCCAGTGCTTCACCACCCTCCTAGTGAAATGGTGTTTCCTAATATTCAGTCTAGACCTTCCCCACTGCAACTTGAGACCATTGCTTCTTGTTCTGTCATCTGCCACCACTGAAAACAGAAGAGCTCCATCCTCTTTGGAACCCTCCTTCAGACAGTTGAAGGCTATCAAATCCCCCCTCACTATTCTCTTCTGCAGACTAAGTAACCCCAGTTCCCTCAGGCTCTCCCCATAAGTCATGTGCCCCAGCCCCCTAATCATTTTCGTTGCCCTCCGCTGGACTCTCTTCAATTTGTCCACATCCCTTCTGTAGTGGGGGGACCAAAATTGGACATAGTACTCCAGGTGTGGCCTCACCAGTACCAAATAGAAGGGAATAATCACTTCCCTTGAACTGCTGGCAGTATTCCTACTAGTAAAGCGCAACATGCCGTTGGCCTTCTTGGCAACAAGGGCACACTGCTGACTCATATCCAGCTTCTCATCCACTGTAATCCCCAGGTCCTTTTCTGCAGAACTGCTGCTTAGCCACTCGGTCCCAAGCCTGTAACAGTGCATGGGATTCTTCCTTCCTAAGTGCAGGACTCTGCACTTGTCCTTGCTGAACTTCATCAGATTTCTTTTGGCCCAACCCTCCCAATTTGTCTAGGTTACTCTGGACCCGATCCCTATCCTCCAGCATATCTACCTCTCCCCCCAGCTTAGTGTCACCTGCGAACTTGCTGAGGGTGCAATTCATCACATCATCCAGATCATTAATAAAGATGTTGAACAAAACTGGACCCAGGACTGATCCCTGGGGCACTCCCCTTGATACTGGCTGCCAACTAGAGATTGAGCCTTTGATCACTACCCGTTGAGCCCGACAATTTAGCCAGCTTTCTATCCACCTTATAGTCCATTATCCAATGCATACTTCTTTAACTTGCTGGCAAGAATACTGTGGGAGACCATATCAAAAGCTTTGCTAAAGTCAAGATATATCACATCCACCATTTTCCCCATATCCACAGAACCAGTTATCTCATCATAGAAGGCAATCAGGTTGGTCAGGCATGACTTGCCCGTGGTGAATTCATGTTGACTGTTCCTGATCACCTTCCTCTCTGCCTACCCACATACCTAGCGACAGAAGTTGTCAAGCTGGACTGTAGAATAGGTATCCACAGTGCAATGCTTACATTGTCGATGGTGCCCCCATTGTGGATGCGATCTGCTAACCAAGGGAGCAAGTGTGAACATGAGATTCCGATTTCTATTATGTCGACTTTTGGTTGTTGCCATCACTTTTGTCAACAAAAATTAGTAGTGTAGACATGGCCTAGGTCAGAGACTTTCTAGTAAAGAGTGTGTAATTGATGTTTTCTGTTGCTGTGGTTTGATCTAGTGCTTGTTTTTAATAGTAGAAAAAAAACAAAAGATAAGCAATTTACTTTCTGGAACATTATTTTCATGTGATTGGTTTCTTTTTGGATCAAGGTGAGGACAAAAATATTTGCAAAATCAGGGACAGCTGAGAAGCGTGTCTAAGGGAAATTATATTAAACACTTCTGTCTGCAAGTTACACTGAATTACAACTAAATAAAGGGACACTCAACTTTTTGCCTACTATTGTTACAAGAAACACTTAAAATGGCTGTCTAAAAGATTATAGAGATATTTCCTTTTTGAAAATGCATTTACATTGTGCATCTGACAGCACATTTGTACAATCATTTTTACCATTCCCCACCTCTCCTTTGTGCGTCTTTCACACATCAACTGGAGAGAAATATTTTGTAATTGTAAAACCACAAAACTGACAGAGATATGTGGGGGATGGGTGTAGCACAGAAACAATGTTAGTGTATTTTAACTGATTACGTTTCAAGGTGACTGTCTCCATTTAAGCAATCTATCTAATAGAAAAGAAATCTATAGAGTATATCTGAAAAAACAGAAAGGGCCAGACCTATACTGGCAGAACCTAGGTTGTGGGACTCCAGAGACTCCAGTAGTGACAGTAGCTGACAACAGTCCCCAGCAGTGGTCTGGACCTGGCTGGTATAGCATACAGCAGGAGAGACTTGATTCAGTGCATTTCCAGGCAATATCCTTTGAAGCCATAAATAAAGCTGCTTCCGTTTCACCCTATGAATCCCAAATGGAAGGAGTCAGGGATACTGCCTCCAGAGCTGTAGAGGATGCAAATTGCTGCTACTTTTGCATATGATTTGAGGTAATTGAATGGGTCATTAAAAAGTTCATGATGGTTTTCCCTCCCCTAAAAATAGGGATTTTTAGCCATGTAGTCTAGCCAAAGTCAATTTTTAGTTAGTTGTATTGTGCTTACCATACATTCCTCTGTAATGTTACCTGGAAGCAAGAGTCTTCAGTTCTGTCTTAATTGTTGTGTAGTGTTGCTTTGTGCTGTTAGACAATAGGTGGAGTGATTGATAAAGTTTGTAAAGTGCTTTGGGGAACCTTTCTGGATGAAAGGTGATGTGTAAGTTTGTCATCATAGTGCTAGAGATTAATGTTATAAAATTTACCAGTTATCTGAATGTTGTGCTGATTGTGTGTAAAATAGTAACCTGTATGTTTGATAGAACAGGTTTTTGCAATTCCTAAGTTTTTGGCCTTTTCCGAGTAAGTAATATGGAGATGGAGAAGATGAACACAGATATGTGTGGTGAGGAGGAAGAGAAGGAAAACAATGAAAGAAACTCTAGAGTTTGTACTAGCTGTGACAAGATCCATGAGTCCATTTCGAAATGGATGCTTCCCGAAAATGCCAGAGGAACCTACCTGGAAAGAGCAAACTGTATCCCTCCTCCTCTCTTCATCATTTCCATTAGTATAGCTGAGGTAAGAGTTCTTACCTGGTAACATTGTAAATGTTTGCACTTGTCTTTCATTGAATGCTATTATTTTACAGGAACAACTGTAAAACTGGAATTTAGATTATACAAATTGCAGTTGTTTCACTTTAGAGTCACGGGCTTCTTGTCTGTTGTTCTGCACTGGAGTTTGCATGTGATCATAAAACATACTGAATTGAGCATTTTTAACTTATTACTTTCTCATTCATTGCACATATGAAGTCCACATTGCACCACTATAATACCCTATATTTCAGTTCCTTGTAAGTCTGGCAAATTTTAACCATGCAGGCTGAAATCTTCCATCTCTGGTTTCTGTTTCGTGTTGAATTTTTTAAAATATTTGAGCAAAAATGGTTCAGCATCAGAACGAGCTTAGTGGAGAAATAAACTATTTTGCAGGGGACAGTCCAGAAGTGTCCTAACCCTATGAAAATCCACACTCATTTGGCCAGTTTAAGAGCCTCTTAAAGTTGGTATGGGCACATGCGCAGCAGAACTTGTTTTACACTTGGTGATTACGTTTCTTAAAATCCTAAACTGAACTGCGTGAGCTCTACTAGAGTTCTTTTAAGGGGTCAACAAGCATGTGGACAAGGGGTATCCAGTAGATATAGTGTACTTAGATTTTCAGAAAGCCTTCACGAGGTCCCTCACCAAAGGCTTTTAAGCAAAGTAAGCTATCATAGGATAAGAGGGAAGGTCCTCTCATGGATCGGGTAACTGGTTAAAAAATAGGAAACAAAGGGTAGGAATAAATGGTCACTTTTCAGAATGGAAAGAGGTAAATAGTGGTGTCCCCAGGGATCTGTACTGGGCCCAGTCCTATTCAGTATATTTATAAATGATCTGGAAAAAGGGGTAAGCAGTGAGGTGGCAAAATTTGCAGATGATACAAAATTGCTCAAG
Source organism: Aldabrachelys gigantea (assembly GCA_026122505.1). Lineage (NCBI taxonomy): Eukaryota > Metazoa > Chordata > Testudines > Testudinidae > Aldabrachelys > Aldabrachelys gigantea. Next base: position 23,049,857 of record CM047503.1, read on the forward strand.
ATAGTTAAGTAGGCAGGCAGACTGCGAAGAGCTACAAAAGAATCTCTCAAAGTGAGTGCCTAGGCAACAAAATGGTAGATGAAATTCAATGTTGATAAATGTAAAATATGCACATTGGAAAATATAATTCCAACTATACATATAAAATGATGGGGGTCTAAATTGGCTGTTAGCACTCAAGAAAGAGATCTTAGAGTCATTGGGGATAGTTCTCTGAAAACATCCACTCAATGTGCAGCTGCAGCAGCAGTCAAAAAAGCGAACAGAATGTTGGGAATCATTAAGAAAGGGATAGACGATAAGACAGAAAATATCATATTGCCTCTATATAAATCCATGGTACACCCACATCTTGAATATTCTGTGCAGATGTAATCACTCCTCAAAAAAGATATATTGGAATTGGAAAAGGTTCAGAAAAGGGCAACAAAAATTATTAGGAGTATGGAACAGCTGCCATATGAGGACAGATTAATAAAACTGGGACTTTTCAGCTTGGAAAAGAGATGACTAAGGGGGGATATGATGGAGCTCTATGAAATCATGACTGATGTGGAGAAAGTAAATAAGGAAGTGTTATTTACTCCTCCTCATAACACAAGAACTAAGGGTCACCAAATGAAATTAATAGGCAGCAGGTTTAAAACAAACTAAAGGAAGTATTTTTTTACACAGTGTACAGTCAACCTGTGGAACTCCTTGCCAGAGGATGTTGTGAAGGCCAAAAAAGAACTAGATAAGTTCATGGGGGATAGGTCCATCAATAGCTATTAGCCAGGATGGACAGGGATGGTGTTCCTAGCCTCTGTTTGCCAGAAGCTAGGAATGGATCACTTGATGATTTCCTGCTCTGTTCATTCCCCCTGGGGCACCTGGCATTGGCCATTGTTGGAAGACAAGATACTGAGCTAGGTGGACCTTTGGTCTGACCCAGTATGGCTGTTCTTATGTTCCCAAATTTGATGACCTCGCTTTCCTCCCCAGTCAAAATATCCTTTGGCCGAGGGAAGATGCAACTAGGCTGTGAGCCCAGGAGTTTTAGTCTTGCCTCTTCTGCTGATTGGTTATTAATTGTCCACTTCTCAATCTTTATCCAGCAAGACCTCATATCCCTAGTAAGTATTATTACCCCATTTTATATGTGAAGTAACTAAGGATCTTAGACATTTCACAAGCTCACTTCTGGCAGAAATGCTGATAAAATAGAGATCTCTGTGGCAGACTCCAGTTTCAGCCACTTAATCCAACTGTCTCACTGAAAGTGTAGGCCAAATTGTATTTTGGTTATGAAGTCCTGCATACCCAGTGCCTAGAAAAGAACCAGGAATCCTGACTTGTTCTCTGTGGTCTAGCAAATATATGATGGAATTTCTTCATTTTTTCAATTTTCTTTTTTTAAAGTCCAGTGTTTGTATGTTATTTCCTGTGTGAAAAGAATGTTTGAGTTGGAAAACCAGGCATTTGAACATTAGGCAATGCTAGGACTGACGTTGTCTGTGCAACCTAACTCTGCCACATTGTGCATATTGATCAGGTTTCAGTTTCTAGTTACATTATCACAAACTTCTTGTTCTACAGTGCAGTAACGCCTCACTTAACGTTGTAGTTATGTTTCTGAAAAATGCTACTTTAAGTGAAATGATATTAAGCTAATCCAATTTCCCCATAAGAATTAATATAAATGTGGGGGTTAAGGTTGAGATAAAAAAATTTAGTCAAACAAAAGACTTTATTTTATATAATATATATACACAGTATAAGTTCTAAACAATTTAATACTGTACACAGTAATGATGATTGTGAAGCTTGGCTGTGGTGAAGTCAGAATGTAGAAGAGGGTGGGATATTTCCCAGGGAATGCCATACTGATAAATGATGAACTAGCTCTCCCAACACGTTGTTAATGTAGCCTCACACTCTAAGGCAGCACAAATGGAGGGAGTGGAGACAGCATGGCAGAGAGAGACAGACACACACACCTGTGTGAGAGAGAGAGACACGCGTTGCTCCTTTAAGAATGCTGACCCCACTCTAAGTACATTGCCTTTTTAAGTAGATCAGCAAGTTGAGACAACAGCTGCTGCCAGCAAGCTCCCTCCTCCTGGTGTCCCGTCCCCCCCCCCCCCCACTGCTTTGGAGATAAGATACAGGAGTGGGGGGAGGGAGACACCCTAATATTAGCACCCCTCCCCCATCCCCCCTCTGCATAGCAAGCAGGAGGCCCCTGGGAGCAGCTCCAAGGCAGAGGCAGGAGAAGCACAGGACAGTGCAGGGAGGGACAGCTGAGCTGCACAGCAATTGATAGGCTGCTGGATGGCTGCCGGACAGGGAATTTAGGGAAGCAGGGAGCTGATGGCGTGCTGCTGGTCCAACCTGGTTCCAAGCCCCCTCCAGCTAGCTCCAATGGACTGCTCTTTCTGCAAGCAGTGGCCAAGCAGGTGGCTACCAAACAACATTATAAGGGAGCATTGCGCAACTTTACAACAGCATGTTCTCTAATTGATCAGCAACGAAACAATGTTAACTAGGACGACTTTGTGAGGAGTTACTGTACTGCTCTATCATTCAGATCCTGATTCAGCAGAATACTCAGGCATATCCTTAAAATCCATTGAAGTCAGTGGGATTAAAGAATATGCACAGTGGCAAGAACTCCTTTAAATCTGGTATTTCCTAATTTGCGTGCTTGCTTTTGCATCTCTACCCTTGTTGTTTCCAGTGTGTGTTCTGACCATTACACACACAGTTGTGTGTTAGTGAAATTATGCATTTCTGTATACAGAAGGTTTGAAATCTGCCATGAGACAATTCTATATCAAGGATTTTGGGATTATTGGTGGAAAATTATTTATATTTCGTAATTCCAAATTGTTGTAGAAGTTGTTAAAGTCTCTCATTGTTTCCAGCTGGCTGTATTCATTTATTATGCTGTTTGGAAGCCCCAGAAACAGTGGATCACTCTGGATACAGGTGTCTGGAACAGTCCCTTTATTTATAGGCCTGACAAGAGGGAAGAAGCTTGGAGATTCATTTCATATATGCTAGTGCATGCTGGGTAAGTAATGTAACAGTGGACTCTACAAACAGTCAACCTGTGGAACTCTTTGCCAGAGGATGTTGTGAAGGCGAAGACTATAACACGGTCAAACAAGAATGAGATAAGTTCATGGAGGATAGGTCCATCAATGGCTATGAGCCAGGATGGGCAAGGATAGTGTCCCTAGCCTCTGTTTGCCAGAAGCTGGGAATGGGCAACAGGGGATGGATCACTTGTTGATTACCTGTTCTGTTCATTCTCTCCCAAGTACCTGGTATTGGCCATTTTGGAAGACAGGATACAGGCTAGATGGATCTTTGGTCTGACCCAGTCTGGCCATTCTTATCTTCTAAACAGGTTTTTCAGAGAAGCCAAAGAGAGTTAGGTGTCATTCCATTAGGTTCCTCTGAAAATCTCAGTCTATGTCCAAACTGTATGTATTCATTTAGGAAAATGGAAGATTTTACCTTGTAAGATTTATAAAGATCATGTGGTCAGGACCCTAGTCTTAAGACTTGTCTGCAGGATGATGCTTCTGGGCACCATACTGGGGCAGTAGGATCTGCATCATGGTAGGCTGTTCCCTTTAAAGGTAGGGGTGCCTCGTTGTGAGCCCACCCCAGTCACATGGCATGGCCCTTATAATATTTTGGGAAGTTTTAATATAGACTAAGACATAAGGAATAAGAGGTATTTGTGGAGAGACAGCAATCCTAGGAATAAATAATGTTTGGGAGAAATTTTATTACTGTTTCTTTAAGGGCCTTGGATCAGCAGCCTTGCACAGTGGGCAAGACAAGGCTCCTCTCTCACCCAACCAACTGGGTATGAGGTGGAAGAAGGGGACTAGTATGCTGCCTCTTCCCTGATAACAGGGCAGACAACCGCAGGAGAGCACTGCCTGCTGCACCCTCTGAGCCTGAGGACTAATTGGGGTAAGGGGCCAGCTGAAAGTTGATAAGGCCCTACAGCTGTCTTAAATTATAACCCAGCTCAAAGGAGGAGAATGGAAGGCTGCAGTTTTAAGGAAAGAAACTTGAAAATATTACCCAGCCTTGGGAGTAGGGCTGGGACCCCCTGAACAGGAGCAAAAAGTCTATAGAGACTCTTACATGGACCCACAAGGGACATGAACTTCAATTCAGAAGTGAGTTACATGCTGTAGAAAAGTCAATAAATCAGACTCCCACAAAGGTGATACTGGTTTACCGGTCTAGGTAATTAATTGAAATTAGCTGAGTTGGTGCTAGAGGCAATGAACCTGCAGGGCCACAAAAAGGACCATGTTCAAGGGGGCAGCGCCCCATGACAGGGTCAGTAATGACAAGAGTTCCATCTAGTGAACTGCCAGCACCACTTCCTGCAGCAGTGAGGTGTCACTCTCCATTTCAAAATCTGACCTAATCCATCAACGTTTAGTTTGCGAGATCAGTACAAGGTAGTAGAGATAGCATGGCTGTAGTATAGTTTTAATCCTACCTGAAAAGGTACAAACAAGGGCAACAAAAATGATTAAAGGCAAGGAACAGCTTCCATATGAGGAGAGATTAAACAGACTGGAACTGTTCAGCTTTGAAAAGAGATGACTAAGGGGAGATAAGATAGATGTCTAAAATATCATGAGTAGTGTGGAGAAAGTGAATGAGGAAATGTTATTTACTCCTTCACATAACACAAGAACTAGGGGTCACCCCATAAAATTAATAGGCAGCAGCTTTAAAACAAAAAAGAAAGTACTTCTTCACCCAATGTGCAATCAATCTGTGGAACTCATTGCTAGGGTCCAAAAGTACAACTGGGTTCAAAAAATAATTAAATAAGTTCATGGAGGACAGGTCCATCAATGATTATTAGCCAAGAGGGTCAAGGCTGCAACCCCATTCTTTGAGTGTCCCTAGACCTCTGACTGCCAGAAACTGGGACGGCACAACAGGGAATGGATCAGTTGATAATTGCTCTGATCTGTTCATTCCCTCTGATGCATCTGGCACTGGCCTGTTTTTTGAGACCTGTTCTTCATAATCTGTAGTCCAGTTCTGCCTTTCCACCAGAGTGCCTTACTCTGACTTATATGCAGACTCTGGCCTTCCAGATCCAAATGCATAGCCCTGTCTCCACCCCCTAAAAAGTAAGGCTTACTTATTTTGAGTTACTTGAGTATATAATTTATAACAGCTTTTATTTTGTCTTACTAACTTTTTAAAAAGTTATTTTGGCTGTAGAAATAAAGCATGCCCCCAGGATGCTAGGGTGCCATTTTATTATGTATTAGTTATAGTTTGAGAAAACTTTAAATGTTTGTTAATTAAAATTTTAATTTTCAATTATCAACATGTTTTTCCTTGCAGCATTCAACACATTTTAGGAAATCTCTTTCTGCAACTTATTTTGGGGATCCCCTTAGAAATGGTTCATAAAGGGCATCGGGTTAGTCTGGTGTATCTCGCAGGAGTGATTGGAGGTCAGTGTGTAATGGGAAATGGGTAAGCTTAAATGAAGAACTGTCTGTATCAGAAAATCAATGTATATTATTGCCACATCCCCTTTCCTGAACAGGACAATCAAAGTGGTTAGTATACTGGATTGTGTAACATAACCAGTTCTCTTGGTGCACAGAATGTCTGGACTCCAAACTTTTACCATAATAACATACTAGAAAACAATCCTATGTTCCACTCCACTCCACTCAGGTGTTTCTTTCAACTTTATAGCCATTCTCCCTTCCAATTTTTTAACACTCTAATTCATCCATACAGAAATATAAATTCATACCAACTGTTAGTGGGCAGTATTTTACAATTAACATCTTTGAAATGAATAAGTAAATTGAATTAATTCTCAATGGAAATAGTAAACTGTTTTTATTATTCTGCATTCTAAAGTCTCCAGTTTATGGGCTCTAGAAAATAGGCACAGATATGGTTCCTGTAAAAGCACATCTTGAAGTTGGTTATTGTTGCTGTCTTCAGTCGGTTAATTCTGTTAGGCCTGGGCTACACTAGCAGGGAGGTTCGAACTAAGATACGCAACTTCAGCTACACTATTTCTGTAGCTGAAGTTGAAGTATCTTAGTTTGACTTACCTGGCTGTCCTCATGGTGCTGAGTCGACTGGCGCGGCTGCCCCGTCAACGCTGCTTACTCCTCCTGCTGAGGTGGAGTACGGGCGTCGATTAGTGGACCGATTTATCGCATCCAGATGAGCCGCGATAAATCGATCCCCGATACATCGAACACTACCTGTCGATCCGGCAGATAGTATAGACGTACCCTTAGAATTAAAAAAGCTCCTGTTAATTCTAAATAAAATAAAATGAAAGAAGCAACAACATTGTTCCTCCTCTAATCTTACTCCATCACCAAGAAAACAAGACTTGTCTCCTCCCTACTGCTTCTTATTCTAAGTATAATGCTTGGTTACCACTTCTGGTGCTTGTTTTAATACTTCCCTATTAAGGCTGCTAAAATCCTGTTGAATGATAAGACATGCATATTAACAAATCACTATGATTTATAAATATAGCTTTTTATTGACAAGTTTCTACTGATGAAAGGTAGAACAATTCCTTTCTCAGGGGACATTATAAAATGTTGAGTATAAGGGTTTAGTCTGATGGCAGTTATTGCAAAAATTCTCAAACCTCTATATTCTCATGCATTCAGATGGAACTGCATTCTGAGTTTTATCATATCCTCAAAGCATAGCTTCAGCTGAGAGATCATCGTACAATTGCAGTGTCCATTAAGAGGCCATTCATAGGTCTGGAGCAATGTTCCCTCTAATTTTTCTATTCATGTGCAGAATTAATTTTGTTATCTGCAACACCAATATCGAGGTAATGTCTGGATGTATGCCACCGGTAGAAACAAAAAACTTTGTACATATATATCTGTAAAGGGGACTGTAAAGATTTCCTGGAATCTGACATTTAGGGCCAAATCCTCACCTGGTGTACAGCAGCAACAATGTCAGTGGGACTACTTCTGTTTACACTAGCTGAGGATTTGACCCTTCAAGTGTATCATATTAGAACAGCTTCCTTATCACTATTGCAACTGCATAGACTGAAGTCTTATGCACATAACAGGCTTTTCTGAAGAGCAGAAAAAAATGAAATCCTATAATGTGCAACCCATATTTCAGGCTGCAGTTCCCTTTGCTCAGAATTTAATCTGGTGGCTGGCAGTGTAAAGCTGAACCTAAAGTGAGATTCCTCATCCAAATGAAATGAAAACCATAAGATGTCTTGAAGGTATTTTTCTTTGGTTAAATGTAGTGATGTGTGGTATTGCATGGTTTTGTATAAATCTTGATTCAGGATGTAGATCAGACTCAATAAGGTATATATTTTTGGCAGATAAAATACTGCTTATCCCCATAAATTGTGTAAACAGAGGCACCACAGAACAAAGAATAGAAACATTTAATTGCTGTAACACAGGATCTTCCTTAAAAGAAGGGGGCTGGGGCCAAGGGAGAGGAGCCTGTCCCCATTATAGTCCTGGAGTTGGAGTTGAAGGAGAGGTGCCTCTCCCGTCCCTGCCACAGCCACTGCTGGAGTCGGGGCCAGGGGGCAGAAGCATGTCTGAGAATCCACCATTAACACTAGTTTAAACCTCCAAGTGACCTGTGCTCCATGCTGCAGAAAAGGTGAAAAACCCCAGGGTCTCTGCCAATCTGACTCATGGGAAATTCCTTCCCAACTCCAAATATGGTGATCAGTTAGACCCTGAGCATGTGGGCAAGACTCACCAGCCAGACACCAGGGAAAGAATTCTCTGTAGTAACTCAGAGCCCTCCCTATCTAGTGTCCCATCACCAGGTATTGGAGATATTTGCTGCTAGCAGTGGGAGATTTGCTACATGCTATTGTGGGTACTCTCATCCTACTATCCCTTCCATAATCTTATCAAGCTCAGTCTTGATACCAGTTAGGCTTTTTCTCCCATTGCTCACCTTGGAAGTTGTTTCAGAACTTCACTCCTCCGATGGTTAGAAACCTTCATCTGATTTTGAGCCTAAACATGTTTATCGCCAGTTTATATCCATTTGTTCTTGTGTCTACATTGGTGCTTAACTTAAGTAACTCCTCTCCCTCCCTGGTATTTATCCCTCTGATGTATTTATACAGAGCAATCATATCTCCCTTCAGCCTTCATTTGGTTAGGCTTAACAAGCCAACCTCTTTGAGTCTCCTCTCATAAGCTTGGTTATCTATTCCTTGGCTTATCCTAGTAGCCCTTTTCTGCACCTGTTCCAGTTTGAATTAATCTTTCTTAAAGATGGGAGACCAGAATTGCACACACTATTGCAGATGAGGATTTATCAGTATAACAGTACTAACATTTCTCTGTGTCTACGGGAAATAACTCACCTGGTGCATCCTAGGACTTCATTAGCCTTTTTCATGTCCGCATCACATTGGTGTAGGTAAAACTTTAATTGGCCTTTTTTTCTTCCTGTTTTCCTTCCCCAGTTTCTAATATGTCTGCCAATCTCCTGTAATTTCAGTTGTGATCTTTAGCTTCTATTGATGTAGGGTGCAGAAAATGTCATCTTAAAGTTTCCATTAGGACTCTAGTTCTAAGGACGTTTCTGTCTTTTCAGGTTCCTTGGCTAGCTCAGTCTGTGATCCCCTCCAGGCTCTCGTAGGGGCTTCAGGAGTCTATGCTCTCATTGGAGGATACTTTATGAATGTTTTAGTGGTAAAAAAACAATCAGAAACGCACTGAAAGAAAAACTGATTCTTTGTGGATCTTTATTCACTTTTGGATCAATCTTATTTGTGTAAATAAAATGTTCAGTTTTTTTCAGCAAAGAGGAATAATTAAGGAAAATGTAACTCCCACATACATATATGCTGAACAAACTGTGTCTGTCCTTGAGAAATCCAAAGCTTCATAGATGCTTTTTGAGCTATTAAAAGAGGAAAAAGTGAATTTAGCAGTTGACATCATTTTTCAGCCAAAGTGACATTACACTATAGAAATTGCCGGTTGTGATCCCATGTAGTGCAGTATTCTGTCTCAGCTAGTGGCCAAAATCATATGATTTAGAAGTACAAGAAACCCCATAGTGAACAATTATGGAATAAGCTGCAAACAAACAAAAAAACAAAAACAAAAAACCCACTAAACTCTAGGGCTTCAGTTAGAACTTGACTGATGCCCTGAAGCATGAGGGTTTGTATATCCCTTTAAAAAATAATTTTAGCTATATATTCATGTAAATATCTAATTGTATTGATCTCATTTTGGGTGCAGTAGTTCAGCTTAACAGGAACTTTAAACCTTTATTTTATAAATCTTCTATGTCTATCTCCCACACATACCAAAAAGCAATACAAACCCCAGCTTAATCAGACTTATAGTCTAACATAAAATCTTGGTGACCTCAGCATTGTTTAGCCCGAATAACTTCCCAAATGCTTGGAATGTGTGACAATCAGATGTTCTGGTCTCTCAGTATAATCAATGTATAAGCACATGAGGTCTCTGTTAAGGTTTGGCATTGGAATGCAAGTTTTATGAAGCTGGGGTACATACTGATTTTTTTTGCTGCCTATGGGAGATGGAAGTGAAAACCGTATGGAGTGTCAGGGAGCATTATCACTAATGTTAATGTTGTAGGGAAAACAAAGGTGGAAAGGAGTGCAAAGGTCTCTCCCAGTAATTTGTTAGTTTCTTTCTTTTAAGATTTCAGATGAAGTGTCCTGCTACATAACCTTAACTGCAACTAAACATATTTTTGTTTGCTAATTAAGATCTTGGCTTCAGTGATCTCTAGTGTCAGAGAAGCTGACTGTATATTGGGTGGCTTTTTAAAAAATGATTTAGTTTAATCAGTCACCAAAGGTGGGTCCTAGTCTTTTAATGCTAAACATTGCTAAACATTAGTTCATGGAAACATCAGTTCTTCAGCAAATCTTCTCTTAAGAAGTTCAGTCAGCAGTCAAACCTTTCTTTTCTGTGTGATCACAGGCAGTATGAATTATAAATGATACATTAAAGAGTTCACATCACCAGAGTTTTCAAGTAAACAAAGAGGGGGCCTGGTTCAGCAAATAGCATTGAGTCTCCACCACCAAAGGCATGAGAGGCTCTAAAAATTGGTATCCTTCAGGTAAGGCAAAAACATTGCTTTGCTGGATAATCATTCTCAAAGGGCTGACAGTACGCAGATTGCATCTTCTTTTTAATTAATTTTTATCACCAAAAGGCATATAAAAGGACATATGTTTTCATTATAAAATAAGGAAGACTGTGAAAGGTGATAATAGCAGTGGTCTAGTGGATTAAGCTCCTTGTTGTTGGGGTTTGGACATGCCACTTTCTGTGCCTCAGTTTCCTCATCTGTAAAGTGGGGAGAATGATACTGACTCTCCTTAGTAAAATGCTTTGTGATTGTTTGAAAGGCACTTCAGAAATGTAGGGTGTTACTTAGTGTATATTAATATACCTAAATGGACTGTTTGTGTATGTGTATGCATGTACAAGTCCATGTGTATAATTATATAGCTTAATTGTTTATTTTTTCTCTCCAAGAACTTCAGAGAAATGATTCCTTTGTTTGGAGTCTTCAGATTGCTCCTCATCGGGATTATAGGTAATTTTAATCCTACCTAGTACATATGTGAGGATAAAAACTATGCAAGACACCTAGTATTAAAGTGTACAAAAATGAGTCCAAAATACTAATAGTCAGGGAGGTATTGGTTGCATATTATTCAGTTTGCTAAAACCACAAAGTAAATGTAAATTGAGGTTAGGTTAAATTATAATGTAAACTGATCTGAGCCTTAAACTATTTAGTGTTGCTCTGCGCTTTTAAATACTGTGTAGTGCCACAGCTATGTATGGTGCTTGATAAAATTCTAGCTAAATTTTGCTCTGTTAGAAGGGTGGTACTGACGTCATCAACAGGAGTTGGAATCCTGTGGCTGAAAGTAGGTTTTTATTTTACTAGCTCCTGCATTTCACTCCAAAAGTGACTGCTTCAATTGTGGTGATATGATCTCTTTGTAGATGCCACTAGAAGACATATGATGTTGTAACTTACACCCATTATTTGGATTTGTTTCTGAAATGTCTTGTCAATCTGAATGAACAATTTTATGATAATTGTGTTTTCTTAGTTGGAACAGATATGGGATTTGCACTGTACAGAAGATTTATCGCTCCTGTGAATGGGCCTCAAGTAAGTACAGAGTTCACTAAAATAGCTTGGATAAATTATAACTAATGCTCTACTAGACCTTAGATTATACCTCAGTATTAAGTATTGGAATTTAGTAGAAAAATATTGTTCTAAATATTGAAAGATTGTGGTGATTCCTGTTGCACCAAGAAACAGAATGGCACATAATCCCAACTATATATACAAAATGATGGGGTCTAAATTAGTTATTACCATTCAAGAAGCTGAACTTTGAGTCATCGTGAATAGTTCTCTGTAAACATCAGCTCAATATACAGTGGCAGTCAAAAAAGCTAACAGAATGTTAGGACCCATTAGGAAAGGGAGAGATGATAAGATGGAAAATATCGTAATGCCATTATATAAATCCATAGTATGCCCACATTTTGGATACTGCATGATGTTCTGGTTTCCCCATCTCAAAAAGGTATATTAGAAATGGAAAAGGTACAGAGAAGGGCAACAAATATGATTATGGGTATAGAATAGCTTTCACATTAGAAGAGAGAAAAAAGACTGGGATTGTTCAGTTTAGGAGAGAGATGACTTAAGAGGGGATATGATAAAGGTCTACAAAATCATGAATGGGGTGGAGAAAGTGAATAGGAAGGTGTTTTTTATCCCTTCACATAACACAAGAACCAGCGCTTACCCAGTGAAATTAATAGGCAGCAGCTTAAAAAAAAAATGTAAGAAAATACTTCTTCATACAACATGCAGTCAACCTGTGGAACTTGTTGCTGGTGGATGTTGTGAAAGCCAAAATTATGACTGGGTTCAAAGAAGAATTAGGTAAATTCATGAAGGATAGGTCCAACAATGGCTGTTAGTCAAGATGGTCAGGGACTCAACACCATGCTCTGGGTATCCCTAACCCTCTGACTGCCAGAAGATGAGACTGGATGACGGGATAGATTACTCAATAATTGCCTTGTTCATTCCCTCTGAAGCATCTGGTAGTGACCACTGTCAGAAGACAGGATACTGGTCTAGATGAACCATTGGTCTGACCCTGTATAGCCATTCTTACATTCTTATGAGAGAAAGTAAACTGTTTTTTAAATAGAGTAATAAATTCTAAGTCAGAAGGGACCACTGTGGTCACATAATCTGATCTCCTGTGTAACACAGGCTAGAGAACTTCCCAGAATAATTGCTAGAAAAAACGTCCGATCTTGATTTAAATATTTTCAGTGATAGAGAATCCACCATAACTTTTTGTAAATTGTTGCAATGGTTAATTACTTTCTATGTCAAAAATTTACACCTTATTTCCAGTCTGAATTTGTCTAGCTTCAACTTCCAGCCATTTGATTGTGTTAGACCTTTTTCTGCTAGATTGAAGAGCCAATTATTAAATATTTGTTCTCCATGTAGATACTTAAGAGTGTAATCAAGTCACCCCTTAACCTTCTTTTTGTTAAGATTGAGCTCCTGCAGTCTATCTATTGATCACTGTAAGGTATGTTTTCTAATCCTTAATCATTCTCGTGGCTCTTCTCTAAACCCTCTCCAATTTATCAACATCCTTCTCAAATTGTGGACGCCAGAACTGGATAATATTCCAGCAATGGTTGCACCAGTGCCAAATACAGATGTAAAATAACCTCTCCACTTCTACTTGAGATTTCCCTGGATCACATCTTTTGGCCACAGCGTCACACTGGGAGCTCATGTTTAGCTGATTATCCACCATGACACCCAAATCTTTTTCAGTATCACTGTTTCCAGGATAGTCCCCCATTGTGTAAGTATGGCCTACATTCTTTGTTCTTTCATGTGTACATTTACATTTACCCATATTAAAACACATATTATTTGCTTGTGCCCAGTTTACCAAGTGATCCAGCTTGCTCTGAATTGGTGACCTGTCCTCTTCATTATTTACAACTTCCCCAACTTTTGTGTCATCTGCAAACTTTATCAGTGACTTTGTATTTTCTCCCGGGTCACCGGAAAAAAATGTTAAATTGTCTAGGACCAAGAAGTGATCCCTAAGGGACCCCACCGGAAACAGATCCGCTTAATGACGATTCCTCTGCAACTAAATTTTGAGCCAATTTTTAGTCTTTTGAATGTATGCCATGTTAATTCTATATCGTTGTAGTTTTTAATCAAAATGTCGCGTCAAATGCCTTCCAGAAGTTTATGCGTAGTAGGTCAACACTATTGCCTTTATCAACCAAATTTATAATCTCATAAAAATATGTAAATTAGTTTTTCAGGATCTATTTTCCATAAACCCATGTTGATTTTCATTCATTACATTACTTTCCTTCAATTCTTTATTGAGTCCTGTATCAGCCACTCCATTATCTTGATCAAGATCAATATCAGTCTGACAAGCCTATAATTACCCAAGTTACCCTGTTTACTCTTTTTAAACATTGGCACAACATTACCTTTCTTCCAGTCTTCTGGAACTTCCCTGGTGCTCCAAGACTTACTGAAAATCAACGGTCCAGGGAGCTCCTCAGATGGCTTTGTTAAATCTCTTGGATGCAAGTTATCTGGACCTGCTGATTTTAAAATGTCTAATATTAGCAGCTTCTGTTTATCATTTCCAGAGATACTAATAGAATGGAAAGACTGTTATCACCATATGATGAGAATATTGTGTTTTTTCCCAAATGCAGAACAGAAATATTTATTGACCACTTCTGACTTTTCTGTATTATTATTAATTCTACCATTTCCATCTAGTAGTGGGCCAATACCATTGCCAGGACTTTTTTGTTTGTAATATATTTAAAAAATTCCTTCTTACTGTCCTTAACTGTGTTAGCCATAGATTTGTGTCCCTTTACTTCAATTTTCTACAGTTCCTAACTTCTGAATTATATTCATTTACTATAAGCTTTCCATTTGTTCCATTTGTTCCTTTTTTTTATAGCTGCCTTCATTTCCCCTCTAAACCAGGAGCCTTCTTCCTCAGTTGTGGGATTGTGACTTTTTGGGCATCTAGTTAGGTGTTCTTTGATGGTTCCCAATTATCATTCACATTTTTCTGATTAAATTCGTCCTCCCAGCTACTTGGCTGGTGACTTTTCATATCTCAAGTTAAGCAGGGTTGGGCTTGGTCACACTCTAAACTGGAAATCTCCAAGGAATTTCTATATACTGTGCACACTGGCTTTTAGCGAATCAGTAGGGAACCATGTTCCCTTAGAGTCAGTTCTGAAGGAATGTCCCAGCATGGCATTAGGGACATGCATATTTTGGATGAGGCATAAAACTGTGGTCAAAGATGTCATGACTCTCTTCATAAAAGTATATCCAAATTCTAGCCAAATTCCCAGTTCTGAATAATTTAATTCTACCTCCCTAGATTCATACCTTAAACAGCTACTGCCTTCCATCAGAGTAGCTATATTTAAATACTAATGATCCCTAAGTATCCTTTACCTATCTCATAGGCATGTGTTAAAGCTAAAGTAATATTTGTAACTGATTTCAATTCCTTGGATGAATAATGTTACAAAAGTGCTGGTATTCCTCAGTCTTGAAATGTAACTTAACAGTTTACTTCTTTTTCTCTTAAGGTGTCCTTTGTGGCTCACATTGCTGGTGGCCTAGCTGGGATGTCAATAGGTTATGTCATTTTCAGCTGCTTTGATGAGAACTTTATAAAAGATCCAAGATTTTGGATCTCCATTGTTGCTTATTTAGTCTTTCTGGTGTTTGCTGTATTTTTCAATATCTTTCTTTCACCAGCAAACTAAACTGCACCACTCACAAAAGAAACACTTAAATCATCAGGAAAACAACTTAAAAAAAAGAAACATTAGTTTTATAACTACAAAGGGACTCCATAACTGTTGCTTTTTTTAATAATGGTTGTGTACAGACTTTAATTTTTAAAGCATTATATCATCATTTTTATGGTTATCCTATCCCAGAAATGAAATATAGTTATTAAAATATTACCTTTTCAAAATCATATGTAAGCTTTTCTATTTTCTATGGCTTTTTATACTGTTAAATTAAATAAACATCAAGGGTTCCTGGTTGCTTTGGAATAATTAATGCAGCTTTTGTTTTGAGCTTTTGTGGCATGATTCAATATTAATTTGAAAGAAATTACTTCTTCCAATACCAGCTTTCTAACCTCAAAACAAGAAGAAAAATGTTGATCAGCACAATAAAGAATCTTTTAGAGAAAAAAATTATGGTGTCAGTTTTTTACAGTTGAGTAGCAAGTGTGATGATTCTTGATCTTTGTCATGTATAATCAAAGCCTCAGGTTCTTGGACACAGACTGTAAGTCCAGTCTGCTGCAATGTCTCTGGATTTTGTGACATTCTTCTTCAACAGACTGGAAATTCAGTGGCAGCTCCATTCATTTTAAAAAAAGAGATTTTACAGGAATGACGACTTATACTATTGTGGACAAGTTTTTCAAAACTGCCTTCTTCAGGGTTTCTAGCATCTTCTTCTGATGTACTCAGAAGTGACCACTGTTAGAGACAGGGTATCAGCACTGAAAGAGTTGTTGACATCTTAATTGCCATTATGATCCAGACTCGTTATCCTAGTGAGATAAAGGGGACTTGTCAGAGCTATTGGTTTGTTTGTAGAATGAGGAAGACAACACTTCAAATTACATTTGATTCATATTTTAAAGTTATTTTTACAACTTGAGGGTTACATACACTTTTAATGGAATTCTGGAGTCTAGAACAATGATTGGGCAAAAAGTGGACTATACAATGCATTCCATGCAGTCTTGCAAAACTGTGATGCTACATCTGTCTGAGGAAAAGCAGTTTTGTGCTTCTGCCATTATCAATTAAAACATGCTTAAACAGATAATGGTTTTCATTGTAACTTGATTTTGATCTTAATCTGGACTCATCTGATTTAGGATTTCCCTTTGCTCTGAATTTCTCTCTTCAAATATTAGAGAATTTCCCTAAACTATTGAGGATGAGTATAGTTAACAGAGCTGTAGCTGATGCAGACTGATTGTCCGGGTTCCCAGCTACCTACTTCTACAACAGCCACTCTGAAAGTGCCCCCAACTTGTTGTCTTCCTTCTTTCTCTTGGAGGGAAAAAATTCATTGTAGATTGTGGAGCCCACATATTCCTCCTTGACATCAGTTGATACTATTTCATTTGCCACTTTCTCCTTGTTTAAGAATAGTGACTTACCCATATGATGCTGAGACCTCCATGCTTTAATTATTTTCTATTGGTAAAGATGTGACTCTTTACATTTTGGTGACTTGACTTTGTCCACTTACTGGAGCAAATTTCTAAATAACTTGCACACTGTCTATTCTGTAATTTTCTTTGAGAATTTATGCATTTAATGAGTACAAAGTATTCAAGGGCTTCCTGCTTTCTTTATTGTGGCTCTTTTTCACAGAAAGAGGAGATATGAAGAGTAGCCAAATCTGTGCTAACTAGTAAACAACTCTGATTTGTGGAAGAATTATAGACCTTTTGGATGATCTGAACAACAAACCCAATTTTTGCAAACAGTGCTTATGTAAGCAGAAACACAAATGTTCACTACCACTTAGCAGTTACCTCAGGCTTTGTGAACTGATCTAAAAACAATTGTGGGGGAGGGGAGGAATGTGGTACCTCTGGTTTTATACATACTTGCTCTCTATGCATATCCATACATATCAATAGTTATACTTTTTAAATGTTAATTACAAATTTACCAGAACAACAAAGAAAGTGACAGGAATGTGCCCAGCCATAAGAAAACTCATGCATCCTCTGCGGTTATTTGTGCTTCTATTCATTTAGATGGTCCTTGTAGGTCAGACAAAATACAGTAGAAAATAAAAATCAATATTGTCTCTAAAGCACATACTATTGATGTTTGAGAATTAAAAGCTCTTGGTTTTAGGAATATTTTTCCATGAGGACAATGTGGTTTATAGTTTTTAATGTTAAATTGTATCTGATACAGTTTGATAAGCTTTTATATCAAAAAGGTAAAAACTGGTTAAGGTGACTTGGGCTTGCAAAGTGAATACATAGTTTTTCATCTCTAGGTCACTAGAGTTTAAAATTAGATACCGGTTGATGCATCATGAAGCTGCAGATCTCCTTTTCCCCTCACTTATAGCTTCAACTACTGAACATGGGGCAGAAAGGTTAAAAAAAACAAGAGATAAATGCATCTTCCCAAAAGGGGTGCTCTGTCCCCCTCACCTGAATAAAATTCAAATAGTTCAACAGAGAATTGTGTAGACCATTTGTTAGATGTTGGTCATCTGTCTGAGGGCTGACAGCAATTTTGCCATAAGTCCAGATTCTTTTTCCTGCATATGTTTTGACTATGTTTCTATCAACTGCTGTTTCCCATTGAGTCATAACATGGCTCCAAGTGCTTACTCTTCATGTTTGGAAAGAGTGAGCCTTTGCCTTTGTTGTGAACAAAATTTATTTCCTACTCAGTGAGGGTTACCAAGAAGTGGTAAAACCACTTCTTGCTCAGGCAAATCTAGTTAGCATGGCCATGACATCCTTCATGGTTAGCCTGTTCGGACCTGGACATCACCATACTGGTTCTACGTTACACTTCCATTATTTGTTCCTAAGTGGATAGCACATGAGGGGAAGTTATTTTTCTAGTGTTTTGAAGAGTCTACAATGGGCCATTATGCTGGGGTGGAGGGAGAGCTTTTGTCCACAAAAGACGGGGATAGTTTGAGACTCCAGCGTGAAGTACACTCTGACCAGCTTCTCCTTCTGGAATCCTTCAGTTACGAGGTTTGTGCTACTGAAATGTGGCACCTCACCCTGTTGAGACTAGCTGCTGTTTGGCAGTTTCTTCAGGCCAGGTGTGTTGGTGAAGGGGCAAACTTGCTACAGAATATGAACTATAGTAATTGTAAATAGTTAAACCAAGCACTCTTTACTGAAGAATTCAGGAGAAACCCCACAAACTGAAACTGTTTCCTATTAAATTGTATGCTAGTAGGGCTGGCAGACGATTACAAAAAAATCTCAATTAACCAGATTAAAAAAAAAGTTGTGATTAAATGTAGTTCTAAATGCATTGTTAAACAATAATAGAATGCCAAGTTACATTTATTATAAATATTTTGGATTTTTTGACATTTTCAGATATATTTGTTTCAACTACAATACAAAATACAAAGTATGCAGTGCTCACTTTATATTTTGATTACAAATATTTACACTAAAAGATTAAAAAACTAATATTTTTCAATTCATCTCACAGTATCGTGCACGTGCAACTTACAAATGTAGAATTTTTTTTACATAACTGCAGTCAAAAATAAAACATTGTAAAGCTTTAGAGCCTACAAGTTGAAGCATGAAGGGGCATATGAATGTTTAGCATATCTGGCAAGTAATAACTTGCAATGCCAGCTACAACAGTGCCATGCGAACCCCTGATCTCACTCTCAGGTGACATCATAAATAAGAAGGGGGCAGCATTATCTCCTGTAAATGTAAACAAACTTGTTTGTCTTAGCTGTTGGCTGAACAAGAAATAGGACTGCGTGGACTTGTATGAGGTGGACTGAAAAATACGTTTGTTTTTCTTTTTTTTCAGTGCAAATAATTGTAATCAAAAATAAAAATAGGTTACATTGTAAACTTTATATTGTGTTGTATCTGAAATCAATATATTGAAAATGTAGAAAAACATGCAAAATATTAATAAAAAATGTACATTCGTATTCTGTTATTAACAGTGCAATTAAAACTGATCGTGACTCTTTTTTAAATCTAGTTAATTTGTTCTCCATTAATTGCATGCATCAACTGCAATTAATTGACCGCCCTAAATTCTACTAGGGCCCATTCTATCCTAAAATCTCCCTTCATCCTTGACTGCTCCTCTCAACTTACTTTTCCTTATTAGTGGCATTATTATTTAATGTTTATATAACAGTAGCATCCTCAGGTCAAATAGGTGAGGGCCCCTTTGTGCTAGGCACTTTACAAACATAGTACATAACAGTATCCAAAGAGCTTACAATTAAAACTTAATTACCAATTTAAGTATGTCTTGGTGTTCTATTTACATCACATCTTGTCTACTATCTTTTATTGGTTATCTCCATAAGCATTTGGCATACCATTTGTATGAATTGTGCTGTATAGAACAAAGCTGTAGTGTATTTTAGTTTGGTGATCAGTTTTTACTATAGAGCCCTAACAGAACAATATGTTTACCTTGAACTATAATCACATTGGTGTGGGGCTGACTCAACACTGAGAACAGTTAACATCTGTTGACCCTGCCCAGGCCTGTGTGTATAGTTCACAGCAGATGCAAGCTTGAGCATTGACAAAGATAAAAGAACCCAGCTTCCCTCTTTCCTCTCCCCCACATAAAAAAGACTGAATGTGAGGCCATGAGGATTGAGCTGAAGTTACTCTGGTTATGAAGAGAGAGAAAATTCTGGCACTGTATAAGAGAATGAAAAAGGACACAAAATTTTATCCATTACAGACAAGATACTCTGCCAGCATGAGTATCATGAAAAGTGGATTTCAGCTTTCTGAACTGCTCAAGTGCTGTAGGGACTGACCATTGGGTGAGAAATACTTTATTAGACAGAGAAGTAATATGTTAGTAAGTATAGGTTCTAGAATTTTTTCTTTTACCTGTAATCTTATATTTCCAAATCCTTTTACTTGCATCTATTTGAATCTTTAATTCAAGCATTATTAAATACATTTAAATTTGGTTTTACTACAGACATGTCTAAGGGTCTTGTCCTAAGGAGAGAGTGTTGAACTAAGGTGAAGCTGCTAAAGTCAGGTTCACTGCTTCCATGGTGGAGTGGATTGGTGTACATTGCAGGTGTCTGCAATGTAAGCTACAGGGCACATGCGTGTAACCATGTGGGCTATGTAAATTGCTACTGTGCCTAGGAAAAGAGCAGGGTTTGTGCAAGCCTGGAATGGAGACAGTGTTTGTGTTGCCTGCAGCTGGTAGCTTTGAGAGATTTCCCTTGGTGGGCATAGACAAGACTCCTTCACATTATAAGCAGGGGGTAGCGGCTCACCCTGCATATCTTGGTTAAACCAGAAAAGTGTCACAGGGACTTTCTGGTGCTTGTAGGAATGACTGATTACATTGGGACAAGGTTTCACTTAACTATGAAATCGGACATGACCGATTGATTGATACTCTGTGCCAGAATGACAGGCTATAGATTAGTGGTTCATGGGTTTCAGCACAGGAAGCTTACTTACCCTGTTCAGGCACCATTTGTATCAGAAATTTATTCTGTGATTTTACAATGAACTGATGGGCCTAAAACAAAGTAGAATTGTATTGCTAGATACCATATCACAGGTCTCAACTATATTGTTCTAGTAGTGCAGTTACATGTTTCCAGGCTTGCTTAGCGATACACCACATTGGGGCACGGTTCTAACCTGGCCAGCTGCAGGAAAAAGCTTTGTACACAAAACTGACAAATTTTATTTTTTCCTATTCCATAGATTTTAAGGGAAAAAAAGATTTTTTTCCTACTACATTTTTGCATCAATCTGTTAAATATGAATGTTTCTGAAGGCAAGAGCCCAAAGATACCATCTTTTCCAAAACAGAGTTGGAAATAGAGTTAGAATTGGAAATGGAAATAGAGTTGAGTTTACTTGGCCCAACATATTTAAGTGCTTTGAAAACAATATTTCAAAGAGAGAGACTCTCACACACATACCCCTTCAGGACATTGTAATGGCCTCAATTTAAAGGCTAGGTATGCCCCAACAGTTCTAACTCTGCCAACGAGTGATTTACTCAAGAGATGTGGGGCTCTGAAATCCTTCTGTCCTCGTGAGACTCTTTATGAGAGAAGTATTTGTTAAAAAGTAGTCTCTCTGTTAACTTGAAGGCAGACTGCCTACACAGAGGATGCACTCTCTGCTCCAACAGCTGCCAGCTCTCCGTCTGCCAGCCTCTGCAGAGTGGCAATATAATCTTGTGCTTAAGGCACTAGACTGGGAATGAGGCGTATTTGGGTTCTATTCCCAGTTCTGCTACAGATTCTTTGTGACCTTGCCTAAGTTGTTTTGCCTCTTGATACCTCAGTTTTTTTAGCATATCTCATGAGGATTTATGATCTTCACTAAGACAAAAAGGGTTTACCTGATTGTCAGGACTTCTCTGCAGCAGCAGGCAAGCTGGTGTGGGGCAAAGCGTATGAAACTGAGGATTCTTAAAAAACACAACAAAAAACAATAAGGCGTTCCCATGTGAGCAGTCATGGAGCTGGAGGGCCTGTATATAGATATAGATGGTCCTGAAGAAAGGTAGTTGCTCCTAATGTACTGGAGTGACCCGGCCTTCTTGTGTTTATGTAATTATATATAACTTTTACAGCTGAACAATGTATTTAAATATGTTATCTTTAGTGCATTGGAACTCCAGGTACATGGTGTTAACATGGGGGTCAGCTGCAGTATTGAGGAAAGGAGAGCTCTTTTCTCCTCTTTTCTGTTGTGATACAGCATGGCCAGAGGGCAGCATAAGAGTGTTAGCAGGGGGCCTTATTCCCTGCCAAGGGAGGAAGGTTTGCTTTAGATTAACTAGAACAGCTGTGGCCAATTAGAGCACCTGACTCCAATTAGAGCACCTGACTCCAGTCATGTGATAAAAACCCCTGCTTCAGTCAGACAGAGTGTGGTAGTTGAAGGAGAAAGGTTGGATTGGAGCAGAGTGCAGGTTGCAGAAGAGAAGAGTTTGACCAGAGAGAAATAGAAGGTTTGGAGGAGTGCTGCGGTGGATTGTGAAGCCCAAAAGAAACCCTAGGTAAGGGGCAACAGGCTTGTGTAGAAGAGAGGCAAGAAGCCCTTCACAAGCTGAAGGGTAGGAGAGGGAAGTAACCCAGGGGAAGGAACTGCTAAAGTCAAGTGGTTCACCACAACCCCCAGGGCCCCTGGGTTGGGACCTGGAGTAGAGGGCGGGCCCAGGTCCCTCCCTCTCCACTCCCCTCCTCCAAGGACACTAGTGGAGTGATTAAGAACTGGTTCAGAGGCAAGCAATAATGCCCTGAACCTGCCCCAGAGAAGAGAAAGCGCGAGACCCAGCAGAACAGTACCGGCAATTTGCCACACGTGGTGTCAGGGGTGGGATCTGCGCGCTGGGGACATAGTCCAGGGGGAGACATAACCCTCCCACCCTTAAGATGGACGACGTGGTCAAGGCCCTTATACATGCCACCGCGGCCCAGCAGGAGGCTACCAGGTTCCAAGCAACCGCCCAACAAGAGGCGACTCGATTGCAGCAAGAGACCAATCAGCTGTTGCTGAGTCAGGCTGCTCAGGACCGAGCCCTGCTGAGAGATCTGGTGAGCCAGATGAAGACCCTTATGGAACAGAATCACCACTGGGAAGGGACCCGGCCCATACGGGCTAGCCATTGCTTACAGAAAATGACCCGGGAGGATGATGTGGAAGCATACCTCCTGGCTTTTGAGAGAGCAGCCCTGCGGGAGGCCTGGCCTCGAGAACAATGGTCTGGTATCCTTGCCCCATTCCTATGTGGGGAAGCCCAGAAGGTCTATTACGATATGTCTGCAGAAGCTGCAGCAAACTATTCCCAGCTAAAGGCAGAGATCCTGGCCAGGTTCGGAGTAACAACGGCACTGCGAGCCCAGAGGTTCCATGAATGGCGATATATGGAGGACAAGACACCCCGATCACAATTGTTTGACTTGATCCACCTGACCCGGAAATGGCTGCGCCCTGAGGCCCATAGCTCTGAGGAGATGATGGAGGTACTAATATTGGACCGGTATATGCGGGGGCTACCACCAGGTCTCAGGACTTGGGTGGGTCAGAATGACCCCTCTACCTATGATGAGTTGGTCTCCCTCGTGGAAAGACAACTGGCAGCCTGCGAACTGTTCCAGACCCCAAGCGGGGAGACACGGCAACCCAGGAAGACAACCCCAAACCCAAGGCCCCGGACTGTCGAGAACTCTAGGAAAACTATAACCGGGAGGAACGACAGCGAGGAATGGCTCGAGGCCAGAAAGGGACCTGGGGGTTTGGGAAGAGTGGTGGGGGGCCAGCCAACTAGCCCCAGGCAGAGGGTGATAACCGGAATGAGGGGACGGTGTTATGAATGTGGGGAATTGGGGCATATAGCAGCCCAATGTCCCAACAAGGAGGTGCCTATGCAGTGTAATCTGGGGAATTATGGGGAACAATGTGGCCTGATCAACCTGGTAGGGGTTACATTGACCTCACATGGATTTACCAGACCTGTAAAAATGAATGGTATAAAAACCATAGCATTAATAGATTCTGGGAGTGCTGTCACGTTGGTCTCGGGAAAGTTGGTGGAAACAGACCAACTAACTCGGGCCAAAAGCACAGGGGTAACATGCGTACATGGCACCGTGAATTTTTACCCTACAATTCCAGTACGGATTGAAATCCAGGGGAATACCACCAGAGTTTCTGCAGGAGTAGTCCCCAAGCTCCCTTATCCTGTTTTGATTGGGAGAGACTTCCCTGGGTTTGAGAACCTACTGACCCCGATAGAGGCAGGAGAGGGTAGCAACCCCCAGGTTGAGACAGAGGCAACTAAAGATAGCCTCGCCCCAATGTTTGCTGAATTTGCTCCAGAATTATTCTCATCCCCTGGAAAACCCCGCAGGGCTAGGAGAGAACGAAGGGCGGCTAAAAAGTTAGGGACCAGGATTCTGGCAACTAATCAAAAGACTTCCCTTGTGGGTAGGCGAACCCGCCCAGGAGACCAGGAGATGGTTCGGGCCACGAAGGACTCAGAGGAGGTTCCTGGCCCAAGTGGGAGCACCCCAGGGGGAAGAGTTGAAATAGGCCCCCTGGAATTAGGTCAGTTCAGTACTGCACGTGAGACCTTTGGGCAGGACCAGGCCGAAGATCCATTATATGCGAACGTGAGGGAGGAGGTAGTGGAAGTAAATGGAGTGCCTGTAGAAGGAAAAGTCAAAGGCCCAAGGCCATATTACGTGCTCAAACGTGATCTGTTGTACAGAATAGAGCAAATACGAGGGGAAGAAGTAGAGCAACTCCTAGTCCCACGGAAACACATAAGGGCCGTACTAGAGCTAGCTCACAGTCATTTATTTGGGGGACATCTAGGGGTAGACAAGACGCTGGATAGAATCCTAAGAAGGTTTTATTGGCCAGGGATACAAGCAGAAGTCCAGCGTTATTGTGCCTCCTGCCCTGAATGCCAGTTGCATAGCCCCTGACTTCACTTGCGGGCCCCACTAGTACCTTTACCTATTATTGATGTTCCTTTCGAGAGGATAGCTATGGACATAGTGGGCCCACTAGAAAAGTCGGCACGGGGCCACCGAAACGTACTAGTCATCCTTGACTATGCCACGCGATATCCAGAGGCCATCCCTTTAAGAAACCCCACGTCTAAGGCAATAGCTAAAGAACTACTACAGGTTTTCGCCAGAGTGGGCATCCCTAAGGAGATCCTGACAGACCAGGGAACCCCGTTTACGTCAAAACTAACGAAAGACTTATGTGCCCTGCTCCGTATACAAGCCATTCGGACCTCAGTCTACCATCCACAAACAGACGGACTGGTCGAAAGATTTAATCAAACCCTTAAAAGTATGATCCGGAAGGTGGTAGCACAGGATGGAAAAGACTGGGACACTCTTTTACCGTATCTAATGTTCGCTATACGGGAAGTTCCCCAGGCGTCCACGGGTTTTCCTCCCTTTGAACTCTTATATGGACGCCACCCACGCGGGATATTAGATATCGCCAAGGAGGATTGGGAAGAACAACCCAACCCAGGAAAGAATATTATTGAGCATGTGACACAGATGAGAGAGCGGATAACTCGAGTAACCCCGATAGTACGGGAACATTTGGAAAAAGCACAAGAGGCACAGCGGACATACTACAACCGTCGGGCGAAAGTACGAAGATTTCAGCCGGGGGAACGGGTGATGGTGTTAGTGCCGACCACAGAAAGCAAACTCCTAGCCAGCTGGCACGGACCATATGAGATAGTGGAAGCCATTGGGGAAGTGAATTATAAGGTTAGACAACCAGACCGCTGGAAGCCAGAGCAAATCTACCACATCAACTTACTGAAGCCCTGGCATGACAGAGAGACGTGTCTGGTCACTCGAGGAGCTCTACCTCAGGAAAACGGCCCAAAGGAGCAGGTAAAGATATCTCCTGACTTAACCCCAGAACAACGGACGGAAGTCATAGAAATGATCCACCGGAACCAGGACGTATTTTGTACCCAACCAGGTCGAACGACACTAGTCCAACATCATATTGTCACCAGCCCCGGAGTAAGGGTAACGATAAGACCCTATCGAATACCGGAAGCTAAAAGGGAGGAAATTAGGATGGAAGTGCGGAAGATGCTGGAACTCGGGGTCATTGAAGAATCCCACAGCCAGTGGTCCAGTCCGATTGTACTAGTCCCCAAGCCTGATGGCACCCTGAGGTTTTGTAACGACTTCCGGAAATTGAATGAAGTATCCCACTTCGACGCCTACTCGATACCACGCATTGACGAGCTGGTTGATCAGTTAGGCAAGGCCAAATACCTAACCACCCTAGATCTGACCAAAGGATATTGGCAAATACCCCTGGCCAAGGATGCCAGGGAAAAGACTGCCTTCTCTACGCCCGATGGCCTGTTCCAGTACACTGTCCTCCCTTTCGGACTCCATGGGGCCCCTGCCACATTCCAAAGACTGATGGATAAGTTATTACGACCCCATGCCAACTATGCCACCGCCTATCTAGACGACATAGTTATACATAGCCCTGATTGGGAGACACACCTAGACAAAGTGGAAGCAGTGCTGGACGCTTTGCGAAAGGCTGGTCTCACCGCTAATCCTCTGAAATGCATGATAGGACTAGCTGAGGCCAAATACCTCGGGCATGTCGTAGGGAGAGGTGTGCTAAAGCCCCAATGGAACAAGATGGAGGCAATACAAGATTGGCCTCGACCAATCCGCAAAAAGCAGGTCAGAGCATTTTTGGGTTTAGTTGGATACTATCGGAGATTCATCCCTCATTTTGCCACAAGAGCGGGGCCATTGACGGATCTGATAAAAGCTCGGGGCCCCGAGATAGTGAAGTGGACGGATGCGGCGGAAGCAGCATTTGCAGATTTATGGACAGCCCTATGCTGCCATCCGGTACTCATGGCCCCAGACTTCGAGAAGGAATTCATCCTGCAGACGGACGCCTCGGAGGTGGGACTCGGTGCCGTCCTTTCCCAGATGGTAGGGGAGGAGGAGCACCCCATCTTGTACCTCAGCCGGAAGCTCCTCCCCAGGGAACAAAAGTACGCTGTTGTTGAAAAGGAATGTCTGGCGATAAAATGGGCTATGGAGACTCTCCGCTACTATCTCCTGGGGCGGCGGTTTACCCTTGTGACTGATCACACCCCGCTCCAGTGGATGCATAGGAACAAGGAAAGAAACGCCAGAGTGATGAGGTGGTTCCTCTCTTTGCAACCTTTCCATTTTCGTGTCCAGCATAGGGCTGGAAGCCAACACGGCAACGCTGATGGCCTCTCACGCTGACACTGCCTCTCGTCCCGAGTAGCCCAACCCCTTGGTGTTGAGCAGGGGGCGGGGATATGTGATACAGCATGGCCAGAGGGCAGCATAAGAGTGTTAGCAGGGGGCCTTATTCCCTGCCAAGGGAGGAAGGTTTGCTTTAGATTAACTAGAACAGCTGTGGCCAATTAGAGCACCTGACTCCAGTCATGTGATAAAAACCCCTGCTTCAGTCAGACAGAGTGTGGTAGTTGAAGGAGAAAGGTTGGATTGGAGCAGAGTGCAGGTTGCAGAAGAGAAGAGTTTGACCAGAGAGAAATAGAAGGTTTGGAGGGGTGCTGCGGTGGATTGTGAAGCCCAAAAGAAACCCTAGGTAAGGGGCAACAGGCTTGTGTAGAAGAGAGGCAAGAAGCCCTTCAGAAGCTGAAGGGTAGGAGAGGGAAGTAACCCAGGGGAAGAAACTGCTAAAGTCAAGTGGTTCACCACAACCCCCAGGGCCCCTGGGTTGGGACCTGGAGTAGAGGGCGGGCCCAGGTCCCTCCCTCTCCACTCCCCTCCTCCAAGGACACTAGTGGAGTGATTAAGAACTGGTTCAGAGGCAAGCAATAGCACCCTGAACCTACCCCAGAGAAGAGAAAGCGCGAGACCCAGCAGAACAGTACCGGCAATTTGCCACACTGTTTACAGACCAAATCCAATTCTTGGTTGCATGAGTTTCATTGTTGCTACACCTGAAGACCAAGGTGGAATGATAATGACTTGAACGTTTAAAAATAAAAATACTGACCTGGCCAGAGAGGCAAAGGGGAATACATAGAGACAGTAAAAAGACCAATTTGCTTCTGAAGAGGTAAATAGTACACTGACAAGAAAGGAGGGGGAAAGGAAGGAGCGTAAAGTGAAAGGATGAGAACAGAGCTGGAAAAGATAAGGTAACACATTGTGGGAGGGGGCAGAGGAGGAGGGTGTTGGTTTGTTATCTTGGCTTTGTAAGGCGGTTGAGAAGGTGATTGTAGGGTTCTGACCGATGCTGCATTGTTTTAAGTTATACAGAACTTAGTATTTGCACATTTAGCTTTTGTACAGTCAAGCTGTTTGCCACCTATATATGTGAACATATTGAAATTCAGCCTATATTTAGGGCTTTAATGGCTATAGCTTTATATTTATACAGTGATGAATATCAAGGAATGAATAAATCCAAAGAGATATATGCCCAAGTAAATGTGTTTTGATGAACTGTTCTGTGATGGGGCAGAGACCCCCCACATTGGCCATGAGATGGTTAAGGAGAGCCTGTGGTCTCAGTTGGCCCTGTGCCCCTACACCTGTAGCATATGTCAGGCATGGAGAGGGGAGTTAAAAGGATGAGACTGAGGGCTTGCCTACACTATAAAATTAAGTCCACTTACGGTAAGTCGACATAGAGCCACCACAGTAATTAAAGTGATGGTTTGTGGCCACACCTGCTCCTTCTGTCAGTGGTGCACATCCTCACCAGGAGTCCTTCCACCAGTTGAAGTGGAGCATTGTGGGACACTGACAGTGGAAGCCCAGCATCTCTGGGGTATCAGCACTGGGGCGGAGCCCAGCTGTGAGTCTGCGCCCAGCTGACAGCTTAGGTTGTCGGCCAGGGGTGGGGGGTCTCCAGCTGTCAGTTCCACTCGGGGATAACAGCCAACAGGTGATGTAAGTAACCCAGTGTCTACACAGTCACTGTGTCACCCTAACTACGTCAGCATATGTGCTACACCTCTCATGGAAGTGGAGTTATTATGTCAGTGCAGGAGGGGACTTACTTCAACAGAAGCAGCATTCTAGCATACACACTGACATAATTAGGTTGACATAAGCGACCTTGTGTTGACTTAACTCTGTAGATTAGACCAGGCCTCAGCCTAGCTTAGGGCTGACGAGGAAAGAAAGCAGAGCTCTGCTTCTCTTGATGGGAGAGAAGCCTGCTTGCAGTCCAGAGATTTAGATTGCTGAACAGATAAGTCCCTGTCAAGGAGGGATGATTAGACCCACAGGGATCAGTGGAAGCACAGACTTTTGAGGCAGGATCCCCTCAAAGGTATGTCAGATGACCTTGTTTTGAGTTGTGGCTTTTGGTTTGTTTCCTGATTTCACTTGGACTGTAACATTCTAAAAGGGGTAGGACTGAAATGTGCCTGGGCAGAGCGCCAGAGCACCACTACCTTAGACCTGACAGAGACAGTGACGCAGACCAACGTGCCCTTATGGGCCACAAGGGGATGCTGCAGAGGCAATCCTGTCACAAGACCCCAGGAAAATAAATGTAAATACTCACACCATTAGGTCCAGACTACCACTCCACCAAGTAAATAAGGCTGAATTGCTTTATAAAAATAGTGTTTATACATATATATAAAACCTGAAAGATGATATTGCTCACCAGTTATAAGGAATGAAACATCTGCAATTGAATGACAACTTAATTTTCTAGAATGTGTGTTGTTTTTTTTTTAAATTGAATCTCAGATAGCCCTCTTACTTAAGAGAACCAGTCAGACCCTTTCTATGCCACAGTTGTGCCTGTGTAGCCACAGAGATCCATCAGAATTTCTAACACACGTGAAAACAAGCAAGTTTCCTAAAAAATAATCAACTTTGGTGTCTGGCACTATCTATAACAATAATATTCCTCTTCCTTACTCCTCTGAGATTAAAGATAATCTTTAAATTTGGTTATTAAAATGACAGAATTTTGAACAAAGATGTTAAAAGCCTGTAGGCAAGGTCCTGAGCACCCTACTGATCATTTCCTTATATTTGTACACATGGAAATTCATGCTGCATACAAGTCTTCTGTGTGGGAAGATCAGCCACCACTGTCCCCAGAACTAATGGAGCTGCACTGCCAAGAAAACCAGCAGGTTCCCAAGGACGTGGAGGCACAGAGCTTCTGCACCAGTGATCCTGTGCCTTCTGTCTCTGCCTACATTTTTTATGTTGTGCCAACCACTGATGGCCTCCAAGGGATCTGCCGAGACTCACAGATGGAACTTGGACCCACTGCTTCTTCCTGAGGTCAAACCCTACCCATCTGATGGGAAACTCTGGAGGGAAACTCTAAAAGGGGAACCTGGTAAAATACTCTTCCCCACTGATAAGCCCCTCCTGTTGGTCTTTCCATAGCCTGGGCATTCAAATACTTGGTTGTCCAGCAGTTCTTACTTGGACAAACTCCCACCAGGTCTAATGAATTTGAATTTGTCTGTATCCAGACCCCTCAGTATTTGCTTCTCTATGAGTGAAATATATAGTTGTTTTAAATTAGCAATGTTGGATCATTTAAACTGGAAATAACTTGTTGGAGACAAAGGGTCAATACAGGCAGTATAAATGCAATATGATTTAAAAAAAAACTATAAAAGAAATAGTTTATTTTTTTCTCTCGAGGACTAAGATTCTCCTGCTGAATTACCAAAAAAAAAAAATAAAAAAAAATATGGGGCTGGGGGAGGAAGAGGGAAGGAGCCTAGACTCCTAGAGTTTTGCATTTCTGGCTATTGGGAATGATTGTTTCATTGCATCAGGTTAATTTTGGTCATAGTTAAATTTTGCTAGAAGCCACAGCAGACTAAACAACAAATTGATTTTTTTCCTGACTATAAGTTCAATCCACAAGGCTTGAACTCCATTAAATCCTCCAGCAGTGGAGGAAGCTCTCTTTGGTATTTTATAAAATCTCTGAGACAGCTGAAAGATGACAGAGGATGTGACTTTTTATTGGATACCACAGTGTTCTTACTTGGCACATTTTAGTCAAGAAAGGTATGTTTTAATTATTGGTATTTCTTTCATCCAGTTAATAACTAATTAAAATTATATTGTTTATCTCCAGCAGGCTCTCTTATTGTATAAAATATCTCCTGCACCAGTGTTACTACAAGTGTTTTTAGTATAACAGGAGCCTATTAAATTATACTTGCAGCATATTTTACATTAATGCTATCAGCATAATTACTTATCTTTTATTGCTACAAAAACATAGTAAAACAGCTTATCTTTGTCAACATATTGCATAATATTCAATACATATGTTAAAAAATATAAATAATCCTATCAGGTATTTTCAGGATATTTCACTGTAAAACAGAAAGCAGCAAAAACACCTCTCTGTACTAAGTGCAAGTCTTGTGATTTAATGGAAATATTACCAGCTTTACACTTTATTTTACTATAAACATTTAAGCAAGTGCTGGCAGTTTTTCAGTATATTTTTACTTAAAATATTTATTTTAATAAACCATGACCACAGTTCTCATTATGTACCACTTATTCACTGATTATATGTAATATTTATATCAGATACTAATGTAACTGAGCAAAGGACATCTATCTGAAATTATGGTATAATTATTAGTATAATAATCTAGCACACAGTAGTCAGAATTGTAAGCTTACAACGGTGTGTTCAAAAAGTCTGATATATATATTTTTTTAATTCTAACATATTTTAGAATTCAAGCTACTGAATTGTTTTGTGGCCTCAAAAAAGTATTATAGATAGTAAGCATGACAAACCTTCACTGTGTGAGACAGTCAGTGGGGGCCAGATTTTCTGATGTACTTGAAAAACTGCAACTCCCATTGACTTCAGCTGCAGTTGTTGGTGCTCAACAATTCTGAAAACCAGGACCTGAAAATGTCTTCACCTATTTACTCATACAGAAGGAAAGTCTAGTAGCCTTCACAAGAGTGCACAATCCAAGGCACAGCGATACTGCTTTGGCATATATATGATGTAGGATAACAGACTACAAAGAAGCCATAAAAGGGTTCCACAGTCCTTTGAATGCAATGGAGTGGCGTGCCACAGTGGCTGTCTCCACAGAGCATGTGGGAGATGGTTCCTAGTGAGATGAAGGAAGGGCATGGGTGAGACCACTAAGCCTCACCAAATCTTTGTAGGTCACTTGTGCAAATCCTTTGTAAATCCTATTTATTTAGGCTTTACATGAGTGATGTGCCTTTCACCATAAATGACAATGGTTCAAATGACAGAGGTAATATCTTTTATTGGACCAACTTCTTCTGGTGAGAGAGACAAGCTTTTGAGCCACCCAGAGCTCTTTTTCAGGTCAATTGACTTTTAGAAAATAATAGCTCTGGTATGTGAAGAGAAGCCATGCATACTATTCCAGGCTTCTTCAGGGTGAAGCTACTGCTGAGAAGCATAACTTTAAAAAAAAAAATCCATCTGAGAGGTCATTCTTAGCTATCAGCCTAATGGGATAGTGACAGGTATTTCTAGAAAATGTTCTGAAAAATCCATTAAACATATTCACTAAATAATGATGTTTTATTAGCTATCAAGGGAACTATAACTAATCAAAGGAAGTATAACTAATCACTGCAGGTTTCCTTTAAATCCTTTCAATGGAAACTGAGGATGCTTAGTACCATGTAAGATTTGGGCCCTACTAAGGTAATTTTTATTTTTAATTTGAAGAAAAAAAGCTAGAAAACATCACTGTATTAATGTTGTACCTGAGATATTAAAATCTCAGCTGTTAATGAAAGAGTGATGCTCTTTATGAGCTTGGTTACTATGTTTTGAATGTGAGAGAATCAGTGTCAGCTTTTGTGTAATATAGTATAGAAGGGCTGCAACTGTGACAATATCTTTGTGTTTATCTTTCATGGCCTTTAGTGCTAAGATGGCAGAGTAACCATGGGAGACTGGAATTTTCTTGGAGGCATCTTGGAGGAGGTCCACATTCATTCCACTATTATTGGAAAGGTCTGGTTAACTATCCTTTTCATATTTCGAATGCTTGTCTTAGGTGTGGCAGCTGAAGATGTCTGGAATGATGAGCAGTCAGAATTCATATGCAATACAGAGCAACCTGGCTGCAGAAATGTTTGCTATGACCAGGCCTTCCCTATCTCTCTCATAAGATACTGGGTCTTGCAAGTTATATTTGTATCTTCACCTTCCTTGGTCTATATGGGTCATGCTTTATACAGACTAAGAGCCTTAGAAAAAGAGAGACAAAAGAAGAAGGCACAAGTAAGAATGGAACTTGAAGGAATTGAACTAGAAATGACTGAAGATTGGAAAAGACTGGAGCGAGAACTCCGGCAACTGGAGCAAAGAAAGCTCAACAAAGCACCCCTGAGAGGCTCCTTGCTCTGCACTTATGTGATACATATTTTTACTAGATCTGCAGTTGAAGTTGCGTTTATGATTGGCCAATATCATCTTTATGGTTTTCAGCTCAATCCTCTTTATAAATGTCAGAGAGAGCCATGTCCAAACATAGTTGACTGTTTTATATCAAGACCAACAGAAAAGACAGTGTTCCTATTATTTATGCAATCAATAGCAATTGTATCATTGTTTTTAAACATCTTAGAAATTGTCCATCTAGGGGTCAAAAAAATTAAAAAGGGACTTTGTGGGCCTGATAAAACAGGGATGACTTTGATGATTTCTATGTAAGTAAATCCAAGAAAAACTCTGTAATACCCCACCCTTGTATGGGAACGTCTGCAACGCCACAAAAAACTCTCCCTTCTGCCCCTAGTAGTTATACAATGTTAATAGAAAAACAAACTTACATGGCAGGCCATGATGTTCGAAATTCATCTTCTGTGTTCCAATCATACTGAAAATAGCAACAATCACATTCATGATGAAAAAGAAAGTAAATTGCCAGATGAGATGCAAACGTCTAATACTTTGGACTGTCATCCTCGAAATACCAGCTCAAATAATAATGAAGGCTTAAGCAAGGTATTTGGAACAGAAATTAATGGTAGTCAGCAACAAGATGAAAAGAAACATTGCCTCAGTGGCATGCATTCTAATCTAGTTGCTGCTTCAGGTCTGTGCTTGGGAAGCCTAGCTGAACTGCCACCCGGAAGTTCATTGCAACCTGATATGAATTCTCCTATTTCAATTAACTGTGCTCCAAAGCTTCGTGGAGTCAGTTCCCCATGGAACTGCTCTACAGTAGTTGAGAGTGAAGGGTCCCCAACAGATTCTCCTTCCATGAGCAGCAACCAAGGACAAGACAACTTAAGTGGAAACAGAGCCCAAGACCTTTCCAAGACTGACCTAAGAAAAATTGGCAGATCAGACACTCCTGATTCTCTAAGTGAGCTGAGCTCAGAATCCAAACAGAGCAGAAATTGTGAAAGTCCTCAGGCTTTCTCTCCCTCTCGGTGAATGTCATTGGCAAGTAATGCCAGCAGCAGGCGTGCTCCCACTGATCTTCAGATCTAAGAGTCTGTTACCTTACCTATATGTTACATGAATGAGCACTTTGGGAAACAGTGGCATTATTGGACACTGTCACACAAATTATACCTATTTGTAATTGTAGTTAAGTTAATCAACTTTCATCAGCTCTTTCATGGAGGTAATGCAAAGAACTGTGCACCCTTGTGCAGTAGTTAAGAACTCCTAAAATGAGAAATTGATAATAAAAAATTATTTGCTCTATTGGATTTTGTCATCGTTTTATTAAATCTAATAGAGCAGATAATTATTAAGATGACTTAAAATCTAATAGAGCAGATATCCCCATTATCTTTCCTGTTCCTAAAGCAAACGGATGTCAAAGTAACTTTTAATTTAACCCAGTAATTCCTGTATCAAGTCCATCCAAGTTCAGCCTCAAAAATCTATAGATCACTGCAATTTTTTTTTTGGGCAGGGGGGAGGGGAGAAATGATGGAGACAGGCAGGACCGGCGCCAGGGTTTCTGGCGCCCTAGGCGCCGGGCCATTTCGCCGCCCCACGCGCGGGTCTCGCGGCTCCACCAGAGCCGCGGGACCAGTGGATCGTCCGCAGAAATGCCTGCGGCAGGTACACCGGAGCCGCGGGACCAGCGGACCATCCACAGAAATGCCTGTGGCAGGTCCACCGGAGCCGCGGGACCAGCGGACCGTCCGTAGCTCCATGCCAGGGGGACTGTGCTGACAGGGATTAACTTGCTGTAGTTGCCTCTGAAAAGCACCTTAGTGGGGGTTCCACATCAGGGATGGGGAACATGTATTTTTTGTTTGTTTTGTTTTAGCAGGAAAATACTGACAAGAATGGACCTCCACTGCCCCCTCTCTAGATCTGTGGAACCCACATTCCACAAAGCACCTGTGAAATATAAAAGGGTTTATGTGAGGATGGGGAGAAGTGAGCACTATTCCATGTAGCCTGCATGCTCCCAGGGAGCAGCCCCAGTTGTTTGGCTGTCCAGGGTGGGAAATTTTTTCAGCACCCTCTCCACCTAAGCAGTGGAGCATCAAAAAAACAAAAGCAAAGCAACCCCTCCCCACCCCCCCCCCCAAAAATAAAAAACAGAAAAGCCAAGTGGTGATACAGCCCCCAGGACAATTGGTGCCCAGGGCAACTACTCTGCTCACTCACCCCTAGAACAAGCCATATACGCTTTCCTCTGTGCCTCCCTGAGTTAAATTCACAGTTTTGAACAATATTTCCATAACTGATAGTGCAACATCAAGGTTGAAACAAGAACAAAAAAAACAAAAGCTAGGAAATTGAAAAGTCATTTTTCTTTTAACATTAGGCATGTTGCACATGGTGAAGTATTTACTATTCTTGTGTATCTTGTTAAATCTATCTACCTTAGGCTTTTCTTTGGTGTCTATCACTTTAGCATCTGAAGTAAATACATAGTTGTATGTTATTCTATTGATATTGCTAAATAACTACCTTACTATATACAGGATGTGCAATATGTTCCATTAACAATCATGTAGTAATCTTAACTTTTGCATTTTCTGACTTAAAATTTTAATTGGGAATACTTATATTTGCAATAATGTATGTGTTTTGCATTCAGTTTTCTGATTTTTAAAAGAAAAAATGCCTCTGCTTAATGCACTGTATAAATAATACATAAATAGCAATAATGTTACTTTTTAAATGGTTCCGATTGGGCTTTGAAGTTAATATCTCAGTTCACTGAATTATGCAGAAGTCTGTTAAAGAGTTTATATCCTGCTGCTTCTGTTTGGAGATACTTTACTGCAAGAATGTGTCACATAGTAATGACAGTATCTTTTCAACAGAAAAACAAACATGAAATTTAGCTAACATTAAAACTTAAGAATTTGCAGAATATGGCAGAATGCAACAGAAATTGTTGAAAGACCCAACAATAAAATACGAGTGTTATCTTCACATCCAGTATGTTGTCCTAGTCCTGCTAATGATTAATGATGATTTCTGGATTTTATAATGCCTTTCATCAGTATACCGCAAAGCACTTTACAAAGGAGATAAATATTATTATCCCCATTTTAAAGATGGAGAAACTGAGGGCAAAGCACTGGTATTTGAGTGTGCATAATTCTTTGGTTCCTCCTGCATGGAGCTCTCCAGCTGAAACCTACTCCCCACAGTGGTGGAGATATTTCAGTCATGTATAACTTTATTAATATTAATTCAAATTATTATTCAAACCTGGTCATGATCATATTGAAGTGAACACTATTTCCATCTCAAGTGTCAAATTTCATCTATTTGTGTGTTCATATGGGAATGATTTTTTTTTTTTTTTATAGTGGAGGAAAGCATTCCATTTAAGTCTTGTGAAACCATGTTTGAGATCTGATCCAAAGAATACTGAAATCAATAAGAACTTTTCAGTTGACCTCAACGGGCTTTCGATCAGGCCTTTAAGATTATAGAAACATATGTCTGAAAGCAGGGCCAGTGCAAGGATATTTTGCACCTTAGGCGAAACTTGCACCTTGCGTCCCCCTCTCCTCTCCCCCTGAAGCATCGCTTATTATAAACTTATAAAAATGAATACTGCATAATGTGGCATTGTTTATTAGAATGAATACATGTTCATCTTGAAAATTTATTAATTTCATTATTTAGTCGACATATTTAATGAAAATAAATGGCCTTGGGTGTCCTTCACGTGGCTAGAGTCCCTCCTGCCCCCACTCCCCCCATGGATCTGGAAAAGGCTGTTTTGGGGATCAGAGCACAGAGCTGGGAGTCGGGATCTGGCTTCTATTCTCCACAACATAACTAAATGGTTCAGAGCGAAGTTTAATGGAGGGACAATAAGAAAGTAGGACATGCCCGGAAAAAGGGCAAATATGGTGCCCATCTATAAAAAGAGAAATAAGGACAACCTAGAGAATTACAAACCAGTCAGCTTAATGTCTGTACCTGGAAAGATAATGGAGTAAATAATTAAGCAATAAATTTGCAAACACCTAGAAGATAAGGTGATAAATAACAGTCAGCATGGATTTGTCAAGAACAAATTGTATCAAACCAACCTGATAGCTTTCTTTGAGAGGGTAACAAGCCTTGTGGATGGGGGAAAGCGATAGATGTGGTATAGCTTGGCTTTAGTAAAGCTTTTGATACTGTCTCACAAGAACTTCTCATAAACAAACTAGGGAAATACAACCTAGAGGGAGCTACTATAAGGTGGGTGCATAACTGGTTGGAAAATCATTCCCAGAGAGTAGTTATCAGTGGTTCACAGTTATGCTGGAAGGGCGCAATGAGTGGGGTCCTGCAAGGATTGGTTCTGGGTCCAGTTCTGTTCAATATCTTCATCAATGATTTAGATAATGGCATAGAGAGTACACTCATAAAGTTTGTGGACGATACCAACCTGGGAGGGGTTGCAAGTGCTTTGAAAGATAGGATTAAAATTCAAAATGATCTGGACAAACTGGAGAAATGATCTGAAGTAAATACGATGAAATTCAATAAAGACAAATGCAAAGTACTCCATTTAGGAAGGAACAATCAGTTGCGCACATACAAAATGGGAAATGACTGCCTAGAAAGGAGTACTGCAGAAAGGGATCTGGGAATCATAGTGGATCACAAGCTTAATGTGAGTTAACAGTGTAACACTGTTGCAAAAAAAGCAAACATCATTCTGGGCTATATTAGCAGGAGTATTGTAAGCAAAACACAAGTAATTCTTCTGTGACATATTTTTCATGTATGTGATTTTGGTAGGGCCCTAAGAATAAATGTCCACACAGGACATTAGTATGGACTAGCTACTGCATTGTAAATTCACACTGTAGCTTATTGATTCTAATCTCAACCTTTCCTGACCACTGTATCCCAAAGCCTGAGATCCACTGCCTGGGGCTAAAGCATATAACTTGGCTTCACCAGGCTCCCTGTGGTGTAGAGTGCCAGACAATTGCCTTGCTTGCGGCCCCCTAAATCCATTCGACGCACCCCCTCACCCCAGGTTGAGAAACACTGATGTAGACACAGGGGCGGCTCCAGGCCCCAGCACGCCAAGTGCATGCTTGGAGCAGCAAGCCGCGGGGGGGGCTCTACCGGCGCTGCAAGGGCAGCAGGCAGGCTGCCTCCGGCGGCTTGCCTGCGCAGGGTCAGCTGATCCCGCAGCTTCGGAGGACCAGCGGACCCTCCGCAGACAAACCATCAAAGGCAGCCTGCCTGTCGTGCTTGGGGCGGCAAAATCCCTAGAGCCGCCCCTGCGTAGACAAGTAAACGCACGGCCTGGAAGACTTCTGTGTACCCACAG